>OVBA01005492.1:0-19734 GCA_900406435.1 Lepidium aucheri
TTCTCTTTGAGGAGTCAAGAGTTTAGTCGAGATCAAGCCTTGTGAGGAGTCAAAGCCTTGATCAAACCGAGATTATCAAATGAATCACCACCCTCCTTTGTGGTTCTCATCCGCAACCTTCCGCACACACACCAACCGTAGAGGATCNCACGGCCATAAGGATTGATCCATTGAGGTCTTCTTGTGTTCTTCATCAACCCATACCACACGGCGAGGCACATATCAGGCGTGGTAGGCGATGGTCAAGTGGCTGGTCAACCTCATCATCCGATTCCTCATCAGACCGACATCTAGCAACGTCGGGTCTTGATGCCTCTGCTCTCCTACTACTCTCAGGTCTGTCCTCAGTAAGTGTGCTCATACAGAAGGCAACAAGGATCTTCCTTAATGCATCCCAAAGGCGTCTCCTCATCGAGTGCTTCCTCTTCTCGTTCTCATAATGCCAACGCCTGTACTCCTTGTTTGTAAAGTTATCAGAGAAAGGAGGTACATCGAAATACTTACTGTACTCTGGAATCAGATGCTCGAGAGTCTGAGAACCGTTAGGCTGTGGTGATGGTGGTGCTGAAGCTGTAGAAGACCTACACTGAGTAGTCTGTCACTGAACATGTAGCGGATCTTCCTCAACTCCGGTGATTTGTGGATGAGTCAAATGAGGCTCGAACATGACATTCTGATGACATGTGAGAGAAGTAACCTCAGGAGCTAGTAGCTTGCACCAGCAGGATTGCCAATCCCTAGCATAATACATCCTCTTCTCCTTCCCTGCAAGGTAGCGGAAGTTAGTCAAAACTTTGTCATCCATGAGCTGAATCTTGTTGTTTCTTAGATGAGTGTCGAGATCGAGGCGTTAAAACCGGAAGATGGGGGTAAGAAGACTCCCTATAGTCTCGACAACTGAAGAGCTAGGCGTCCCTCCGAACCGATGCTTTATGAGCAGCTTGGCAAAAAAAAACCCCAGTTGATGTTAAACAGGTTATACTAAGGAGTCGGACTGTCGCCATACAGATCAGGAACAGCAGAGGTCATGTCATGATGCAAGATCTTAAGCTCGAGGTTCATGACAGCCGGGTTTATCTCCTTGCAAAGAATATTCAAACCTAGTAGCTTAGCTACAATCCAAACCACAAGGCGTCAGATATGTGTAAGCTTAGAATCCTTGCCCTGAAAGCCACCCTCAGCTAGAATGTGCCACAAAGCATCGTTAAGTGTGTTGTCACTAGAAGACAACCTGTCGTTCACATCCTCTCTAAACCCATAAAGTCTGCACAACTCTGAAAGCGTAATGTGGTACACTGCTCCCTTGTACATATATATGATATATGAGGCCGATAGCGGAACATGTGGGTCGGTAGCCAAGTGGAGATCGCAAGTGGTGAAAAACTATCTCATTGGCTCAGGATAAAATGGGTAAGGAGTACATCCAAACGTACTTAAACTCAATCTCTTTAACGTCCCCATGATATCATCCAGGATACCCAACTTGTCAATAGTGATTAGACAAAGAAAATTGGTCAGTACAAGCTTGTTCAGAAGCATCTGATCATAGAAAATCCTATGGAATGGTTGCCAACCATCCTCAGCCTTACGCCTCTTGTAAGCGTTGTCCTGCTTCAACAAAGCTGTACTAGTCCTGTTACTCAAATTTGTCTCAAAAGGCTGACTATCAGGCCTTGGCCATGGCGGAACTGCCCTCATCGATGCTCCTGTAATATCTGCAACCTGCTTTGTATTCTGTCTAGAACTCTCTCCAGCTGCTAGGTTCGCTGATCTCCTAACCTTCTGTGATGATACCTTAGGTTGCCTAGTTCTAGCCATGGTCTGCTCATAACCACAACAAAGAAAAACCCAACAAAATCAGTTTTTCTTTCAAGGGTTTGAGAATCGAAATTATGAAACTTAGGAAATGATATTTTGAATCAATTTCTAAACCAATCAATAACAACAATAATCATCCAGCAATGCATCATCGATCACAATATTCAACTTCCAATCCAAGAATTCCCAAATTTCTGAAATTCTCCTTCAACCTAAAAAAACTCTAATAGAAAAATCTAAAAAACTTAAATTTGGTTCCAGTTTGGGTTTGGAATCAGTTTTTTAGGTACATCAATTTAGTACCTGGTGTTCACAAAGTTTTAATCCTATGAATCCTACTTCAAGTGCACAACAATGTAGTAGTAGTACTTAGGGATCGAATCCACAAAGAACCAAGCTTGCACTTTCAATCACTTTATCCGAATTCAAGCTATACCAATAGAATAATCAAATGTAAACTAACAACTTAACGGTTTGCAACTATATTAAAAAGCATCAGGCATCGGGTATTCACCATGAAATAAGAATCAATCAGGGAAAATATGTAGAAACAAATAAGCACCATTCTCGACTTGAGCATTAATGTTTGACAAATCCACTATAGTGGTATTTCTAACTCTATCAAACAACCTAGAGATCCTACCTATCGTTGGTTCCAAATTCTAGATAGGCTTTAACAAGCAGGTTAAATTATCCACAATTAATCCTCACAATTAACTATCGTTGGTTAGATTCAGTTGCCCATCAATGCTAATTCAGGAATCTTACAAGCTTTTGGAATGTAAAACAACCTATGATCATAGATTAGGTGATCAAGCTGATCTAAGCATTACACACAAGCATAGATGGACAACTCTTAGTCATCGAATCCTATTCAATCCCTAATCATTGATTCCTAAATCCCTAGGAACCCTAAACTTGATTAAGTAACTACTCAGACATGATTAAAAAACAATAGGAGGCATGATGATGAAAAACATGAAATTCGATTGTATAAGATAATAGGGTTGAGAAAACTTCTCAAAAGTATGATGGAGTTCTTTTTTCTGCTTACAAAATACTCTCTGAATGGAAAATTATGTCTCTTTCTCTCTCTTTCTAAAACGGAAAACAACTATTTATATGATCCTAGAAACGCAAGTGCAAAACAAGAAAATTAGATCTTAAACTTCGCAGGCTTGAGGATCAATCGATCAAGGAGTTGATCAATCGATCTGAGTTGATTTCTCAATCTCTCAAGTTCTTGTTTGATCAACAAGTTGAGTGTATCTCTCACTGTAGAGCCGATCGATTGATCCATGAAGTGTAGGTCAATCGGTGGGTCGAGCGATGCTCTCAACGGGGTATTGATCGATCGATCAAGGGGTTGATCAATCAATCTCCAATCTTTGTTGAAAACTTTAGATACTGTTCCAATTCATCCTAAGCCATGCTCTGCGTGCATAGACCTAAATAAACCTACTTTCTACCTGAAAAGAGTCTAAAATACAGACACTCAATCTGAAAACATGCAAATTAGTGAGGTAGAAACCGATAAAAATGAGGTATATAAGTACCCATTGGAGTATTTTGTCAGGTTCAGTTACTCTAATATGAGTCAATTTTGGCTTATGTTTTGAGCCTCTAAAACAACATCTAAAACAATATTTTGGCTTTTTGGGTACATAGATTTAGAACCCACTTAAATATTTTGTTAGTTTTGATTCCTCTAATTAAGGACTATTTCAGTTCGAGTTTCGAGTATCACATCTTATGCCCAAAGAAGCTATTTTATTTTTGAACCTACCACCTCATGACTACCTATACCAGGGGCAAGCCAACTAGGTCACCAATTTCTTAGAAGATAAACTTGTTATTTACAATCACAATAAATGTTTATAGAATATAATTTCCAAGAAAATTATAAGATAAAATTAACTTATGGTTTGGATCCAAAATATAAGTTTTAAATTATGATTACTGAATTTAAATATTAACAATTTTATATCATGCATAAAAAGGTATATACTCTTTTTTTTGGTAGCCAAAATTATCAATAAAAGGTCCCAAGAAATAGGGAGGTTTTTCAATTCAGAAACATAAGCTGATTCTCAAATACAACGAGTTAGAATATCAGCTTGATGATTCAATGACAAAGAGAAATCACGGAAATAACTCTTTAACCCTGTATAATCTTCTAGGTAAGGTGCAAATGCTGGCCACTCATCAGGAGAAGAGAAGATCTTCAGAACATCAGAGCAATCTAATGCTATCTCCACTTCAAGGAAATCCATGGAAATAAGGCACTCTATAATCCAAATGACTGCTTCAACTTCTGCATGAAGGGGAGAGAGACTGCACCTAATACTCATTGCACTAGAGCATGAGCCAGCAACCAAATCAGGAAAGCAAAATCATCCAATTCCTGAGAGAAGATTAGATATTTTTAGGATACGTCGACGAAACATCTATATTCTGTGAATCCAGGCGTCGTAGAGGAGGGATATTATACCTATGCCAGAGAGAACTAGTTTTCAAGACCCCAAAGTTAGGTTGGAAAGCAGTAGGGGAATTAGCAGAGAACCATTCAGTAGCTTTGGTTTCTGTTAGTTGAATGATTGATCTTGGATCAAAATTTATATTTGAGAAGGTATTCTCATTTCTTCCTTTCCATAAGTTCTGAATAATCCATGGGAATATTCTAGTATCAACATTGTGGGGAATTCTCCAAAATAGGTAATCAAAATTTGTCCAAACAGATGAGGTTGGGAAATTTTGTGTAGCTGAAGGGATGTTCGATAGAGCCCAAGTTTGTAAGGCCGGAGGGCACTAAAACAACAAATGCTTAATTGATTCCCCATCCACTACACATATGTTGCAAAATGTTTTCACATTGATACCTCTGTGATTAAGGTTATCCTTACTGCAACACAACCAAAAATAGCTTACCAAATTAAATTCTTAATTTTAGGCGGAGATTTAGTTTCCAAGATTGTGCCTGAAGTCCAGGAAATGAGGCCCACAATATCAATTAACCATCTGAGACTCTGCTTCATCTGCCTTATATCCAGACTTGACTCTATAGCGGCCAGTCTTTGTAAAATGCCAATCCTAATAGTCAGGTCTTGTTACTGTCTGGATTACCAAACCCAAAATAATTTTGACATCTAATGGGTCAAAAAATTGTTGTAATAAAGTTTCTTTCCATGACGTTCTTGTTTGATCTATGAATTGATCAACCATAAAATCAGGGTAAAGTTTTGAGCCTATGCCAATCACTGGATGTGGGAGCACATCTGGAATCCAAGGATCATTCTAAACGGAGATCGTTGTCCCATTTCCAATTTTTTTAATAATACCTTTACTGACTAGTACTCTAGCAGAACTGATACTTCTCCACCTATAAGCTGGGGAATTTGTAGCAACTGGGTCCATCGGACTAGCATTCTTAAAGTATCTCCCTTTCATGACCTTTGAAAATAGACAATCTAGCAAATCAATCAAACGCCATAAGTGTTTGGCTAATAGAGCAGAATTAAACTCCTATAGAGCTCTGAAACTAAGTCCTCCTTCTGACTTTGTTTTGCATAAATGCTTCCACTTTAGCCAATGAACACCTTTTCATGTAATTTCTCCACCAAAATTATGCAATCGATGAATTTATCTTTAAAAGTGTAGTTTTTGGTAATCTAAAACAAGACATAATGTATGTAGGGAGTGTTGTCAAAATAGACTTGATAAGTACTTCTTTCCCCCTTTAGATAAGAATTTTGATGACCAACTATTGATTTATTCCTGTAATTTTTCTTGAATGAAAGCTAAAATCTTTGTTTTTGATCCGCGTAAACTTTCAGGAATTCTTTGGTAGATTCTCATTCCTCCTAGAGAATGAATTTCTAATTTTTGATGAATGAATGATTTATCCGTCACAGGAAAAGAATGTCCAAATTGGAGAGATGACTTATAAAATTTGATCTATTGTCCAGAGAAAACCTCATAATATTTAAGAATATTAATAATTATTGTGGTCTTTTCTGTATTAGTTTTACAGAAGAAAAGGCTATAATCAACAAACAATAAGTGAGAAATGGGAGGACTTTCCCTAGCAATGGAAATGCCAGTTATCTGAATCTGCATAAAAGAACAAAATCATAAACTTTCCTATATTTTTTCTGCATTATATTATTTTTACTACTTTTAAGTATATAATTAAATATGTACAAAAAATTAAATACTATTAGTATTTTTTTCAAAAATATATTTAAATCTCGTGTGTGCATAATGTTAGTAGAAATATAAAATATTTAAATCATGTAAAGTATAAAAATAATAATGTTGAAATGATATAATAAAAATATATATTTTTGTCAATAATAATTTGATCGACAAGGCTCGATCCATATCCAAATTGATCTAACTAGAGCATAATAAGATTTAAACTCACCACGTGATTTTACTAGTGCCAAATTAGATTAGAGACAAACTAACTGGACCAACTGTTTCTTGGTATATGAAAAATATCTTATAAGATAAAATCATTTTAACATTTTTTCTGTCAACTTAACTCAATAAAGATACAAAGACTAAAGAAAAAAGAAATTGTTCATAAAAGCTTAAAACTAAGCAGACTCTCTGACACTGCAGGCTAGGTGATCAGCTTTGTGGTTAAGTGCGGAGGGGTATGAGAGTAACAGAGCATGACTAGAAAGATCTTTGGAGTCTTGAGAAGTCATCCAGGTATGGTTGGAAGGCTGGCCAGGCTTGAGGCTCCTCAGTAGCTTGGAGCAAAAGGCAAGAAACTTAACTTCCAAAATCTAAAGGGAGACTAGGCAAGTCATTCCGCAAAGAAGCGCTTCAAATTCTGAATGTAGTGAAGACAAACTCTGACTAATACTATCCGCCCCCAAATTGATTCCCACAAGACCGTTAGGAAAGCTATACCAGGATAGCTTAGTGAATAAGTTGGAATCCCTTCATGAAGCATCCACCATGTATCTATACCCAGTGGACGCTGGATTACCTACCAATGGTCTTAAGATAGACCCGGAAGGGGGTAATGGTGTCACTTCTATGCAACCCCAACCAACTACTTTTCCTTGGTGAGCCTCCTTCCAAAATTTTTCCTATGTGTCTGCCATTTGAAAAATATCAAGGAGATCTTTGATGGTATTGGAAAAGTCTTATCGTTTCTTGCTTTCCATAAAAATTATAGAATCCATGGAAAACTGTTGTCTTCCTTCGCTGTTGGTGATCGCCAGAGAAGATGGTCAATATTAGAAAAAATAGAGGCTCCTGAGAAATTTGGTCCTGCAGGAATCTTTGATATAGCCCATGCCTGAATGGCTGGAGGGCACTCGAAAAGAACATGGTTAATAATTTCCGAATCCGCTCCATAGACATCGTATCGTACATCATTGTTGATGCCACGTCTGAGAAGGTTTGATTTAACTGCCAATTTTCTTGATAATGCTTGTTATACGAAATGTCTAATGTTCTGTGGTGCCTAGATTTTCCAAACTTGGGCTTGTAAGTGTTATATGTGACGGTCATACCCTCTATGTAAGTTCAAAGATAAATTTGTTTCTGCCCAATGCTGATTTTACAGTCTAGAAACCCGTCTTGGAAAAATGCCAGCCAAGACAATCAGAAGATGGATGCGTGGGAATGGATCCCTATGATGAGATTTGCGTCATGAGGAATAAACAAATGTCTAATTAAAGGTTCTCTCCATAACCGTGTCGGTTGATCTATTAACTCGGAAACTCGTAAGTTTGGGTAAAGATCTAAGGCAAACCATATACCTGATATGGGGTTGTGATCTGCGAACTATGGATCCGACCAAACTCTCATTGTTTCACCAGTGCCAACTCCATTATTAAGCCTTTCATTTAAACATCTTATATATAATAAAAAGAATAAGTAATTAATGTTCATAAATAAGCTGGTTAATAATATATTTTATTTTTTGCGTTTCAACTACTCTCTGTGTTTACTTATAGTTGATGTTTTAGGGGAAAAAATTGTTTTCGAAAAATTGATGTTTTGGAATTCCAATACATATTTGACTTGGAACTTTCTCTTTTATCCGCAACTTTTTTTTCTTTTCTCTTAACTATTTTATTTTTTATTTCTTCAAGTAACAAATAAGGTTAAAAAGTCATTTTACAAATTTTATTATTAAGTGTGAAAATTCTAAAATATTAAAGGAGTAATACGCTTCTCACAAATTATAGGCATATGGAATCCTTAATCCATATTTGACCAACAAAGAGCAATTAAGTGATAGTCATTAAGGATATTAATTTTTAATTAGGCAATTTTTAAAGAGGGTATCATGTGCATCTTTTTATCGTGGTGGAGAACCAATGACCTGCCCATGTTAGGTTCCAGTGTAGTTTCTTTTTTGTTTTAGTCTTTGTTTTATTGATTAATTATGTTAATTGTATTTAGCTTTCTGATTAAATGTTTTTTTTGGCCATCTTGCTTTGCCCTTTGTCTACGTTACAAACTCCTGAATCTAATTCTTCTCCATTAACAGTACGCGGTCTTCAAACTCACTTTTTTCTTCTTGGAATATGAGATTATTTTTCTAATACATAAAATTATACTCAAAAGCTTCCAATTAAAGTTCCAAAGCGATACCTAACATTAGATTAGACGATAAACTGATCTTTACAGATTAGATCAGTATAATTTGAATGATGGAACTTTTGGTTTAAGACTTTTAATTATTTTAAAGCTAATGTTAAACATCTCATTATTCCTGTTACTTATATTATATATACAACATAAAGTCTCTCACACCCCACTGATATTATGCTCTGAAATAGAATTTTTGGCGAGAAAGACTATAGAGATGGACATTTAACTACTTGATAATATGCAGTTACTAATTCAGAATCTGCATGTACAGAATGAAAATTTCATTCTCAACTCTACGAGAATTTTTGTAAAATGCATCTCATATTTTCTTTTATACTATACATAAACAAAAATATATTAAAAAAACATAAATAGCATATGGGTTTTATATTACTTAGATTCGTGGCCGATCTTGAGAATAGGTAACTCCAAGAAGAACCAAACTTGTGCTCCATTATTGGTAATTACATATTTTAAAATATTATATGAAAATGTTTGAACTCCTTACCTCTATCTTTTATAATCTAAATTTGGTGCAACCAAAGTTTTGGAAACATAAAAAATGTCCGTAAAAGGATAATACATGTGAACTATATGAACCCTAGCTTGACCTGAGGAGTCAGGACCAACAAGCAAATGTCTCGTTCTTTAAACAACTTTTTTCTTTTCATTTTACCATCAACTATAAATCACACTATGAAGAAAGTATGATTTAGTCAATCTAGAAATGCATAAACGTTTTATTCATACGGAGTATATATAAAGCCCTAGCAACTTACAAATCTTTTGTATAGCTAATGTAATAGTATATTCTCATTAATTAAATTATCTCATCTTTACCGAATCTATAACTCAAAAATCATAATTTGATGGTGATTTAGACAGGTAAACATCTTATTTTCTTAGTCAATGTTGATATTCGAAATAATATTATAATGGAGTTCCCCCACAAATCCTTTTAATTTGGCATAAGAAACATAAAAACAGCTTGTAAGCAAATTTCTATAATAGTTTCAAATCTATTCAAAAATCTAGTCATCAAACTCATATTAGGACACAACATAATTATTATATCCCAAAAGTGAAAACTTGATTTAATCATGTTTAAATTTTTCAAGGAGACTGTAGATCAATTATTGAACCATATTTTTTTTTGGTATCTACAAAATCTAATTTATATAGTTCAAATCTTAAATATTATTACATAGGATTATACAATTATTTGCAGTCAAATTCTGACAATTGAACTAATTGTAAAAATAAATATTTTGACCACGAAAATTTGGTATGTGGTTGTTTACGAGGAGGTAATAGATTGAGGGGTTGACTGAGACCTTTTGATGAATGTAGTGCTCTTTTAAAAGTCAATTATTGTTTAAGTAGGAATTAATATAAAAGATTCTAAATTCAACTCTGAAATTCAAGAGGGAGAAAAGTTAAGGATCTTTTATTAAATTGAAAAACAAAGACATTAAACAAAGTGAAGATGCCGAATTGATTATTGTTGCTCAGGTTAAATGCTCAAAAGTCTAATTCCTTTTTCAAAAGTCTCTACCTCTATTTATAAAGCACAAAGGTGGTTATAATCCCTTTGAAATATAAAAGATTCTATTTTTGTTTGGATTCTAAAGATTTTTACAAGTTTTTCAGAAATTTTCTTTATCCGAACAGGAAAATTTCTATTTATCTTTCGATGATGTGTCGTTCAAGTTCCTATCACCATTAATTGTTATCGTGGATCAACAATTATCCCTCCACAGACTTGGAAAATTGATTAGGATTTTCGAATCGGTAAAAGTTACCTGCTTCTAGAATCTTCGGTCCATGTGTCAGCTTGCGATTAGGTTACTTCGCGGCGTAACTGACTAATATTATTTTACCATTTTTTGTTGTTTTGGAATCCGATAAAAAATCTATAAATATCGTCTCTTGGTCATTTTACTTTTACTTCTCTTCAACACACACAAAATTTCTTCCGCCTTTTTACCTTCCGTGTCAACCTTTTGCAATTCTTTTTTCTTGTCTTAAGAACTTCTCCTAACGATGGGTGTCGACGATTTCAAACTCCCAAACATTATGGATGGACTGAACGCTACTATGGACGAGGTGAATACTCTCCGTTCTGACGCTTTACTCATAAGCATACGATTATGACGTCCATTTTGTTATCTCGAAATGAGTGCATGAACCTCATGCGCTATATAAGGACTTCTCTGGACCTTCTCCCTTTCCTTGATCAGATGCAAAACGAAGAGGAGTATGAACAACGGCCTATCTGCTATTCAAGGTTTGTATTCGTCTTGGATCCAATTTCGATCTATTTATTATTTTTCCTGCTTTTCTAACAGTTGCTTTTCTTGTTTTCTTTTTTTGACTAGCTTATTGCCCACTAAAATGACATATTGTTGGACTGGGAATGATCTCGTTCCCGCCATGATGAGAGATTTCAGAGGAATGCCCATCTTGCTAATCGGGCTGGATAGTCTCATCTTGGTACGGTAGAGGCTCGACCTCAACATTCTGGGGTTGATGAAGACCTTGCCCGAGTGAGGGCCAAGTTAAGGATGAAGCAGGATAATGTTCTGAAGTTGACGAAGGAGAACACCTTGTTTTCTGAGTCGCTGAACTGTGTTGAAGTGGATCAAGGCAATGCTTTCAAGGCCGTCGAGAAGGCGAATGATGCTTCGGAAAAACTTCGGTCTAAGTAAGACTCTATCAAGGAGAATTTTGACTGCCGACTTTGCGAAGCCTTGAATTCCAAAAAGTTGAAGATATCAAAGCTTGAATGAACAACTCTCCGACCATTATGAGAGGATCGCTGCTCGCTTCAATGACATTAAGGTCAACTTGAATGCCCAAATCTTGTATGCCCAATTATGTGGCTCAGATAATGTGCTTCAGTTATTGTCTCATTGAGGCTTTAATATCCCTTCAGTGATCACCGATCACGTGAATGCCGAGTTGGACAAGTTCAAGGAAATTGTCAATAGTAAAACATTGACAATGCTTCTTCCAGAGGACTTGGCCATCCCGGTGTTTGAAGTGGGGGAGGCTTCTACCGCTCGAGGTGAGACTTGATTCACAGAAGCATGTAGACTTTTCTCTGAACAGTCTTCGGAGGTCTCCTTGTTTTTGATTTTAGACCTGTCTATTGATGTGTGTGATTTTTGATGGTTTTAGAATCTCATTTTAGGTCACTTTGCATTCATCTAGCTAGAATTTCCTTGCATTTAGGTTTGTTTAGGCTTGTTTTGCATTCTTTGTATTTGTATTTGGAGTTTTGGAGTTCATCTAGGTAAAAGGAGCAGAAAAGGAGCAAAACTGAAGCAAAGAAGAATTGGAGCAGTTGCTGGAACGTCTAAGTCAAGAATGATCATGTGCCTTCGGATCGCCACCTTGCGGATTGTACACGAGGAATACCAAGAACGCTCAACAAAGGCCACCTCGAAGACTTACCTCAATCTATCTGCTGCGAGGAAAGACCAGTGAGGAACAAAGACTCATCCCTCTTCACATCAAAGGTCATACTCGGAGCCACAACTCAGACAAGAACCAAGAGAACAGAGAAATGAAGCGTTCCTCGGTGCCCAAGCTAACGCAAGGTCTCTGAGGGAAGCTTCACTGACCACCTAGTTGACCGACTTAGGTCGGTTTGACCATTAGAGTTATGAGAATGACCCTATAAATACCCCTCTAATGACCCTCTTATCACTATCTGATGTTTTACCTGAAAAATAACTCTTTCTTTTATTTTCCATTTTTGTTTAAGCTTGTTTTAAGGTTGGCACTCTTTAATGGTTATGAATAGAATGATTTAGTCTTTTGCTTGTTATCTTCATCTTTTTCTTCTTGCATTTTAGCTTCTCTACTTTAATCATGTCATCGAAATCTACCCCATTCCTCACCCTTTTCAAAATGAGGAGCGATTAGATCCCTTTGGATCTTGAGGATGGGGAGATCGGAGGTGAATCCTTTGATTCCCTCGCCTAGCTAACCGATCAATAACACGATCTCTTCTAATAAGGCCAAGCTTAATGCTAATCTCTTCCTGATAAGCTGAGATTCAATTTGGGTCATGACTGAAAGCTAGCGCCAACGGAAATGAAGGCCCCGATCCTTACTAGAGATGGCTTGATCTGCCGAAAAGAGATCTAGCATGTGGATCGGTCATTAGACGATTTGGGCTGAGTTTTATGCATCCGGTTCGGTGAGATCACGGCAAGAGTGGAATGGATCAACCGATCCGGATCGAGATCCTCTCCATGAGAGCTGGCCGATCTAACCAATATCCCGGTCTAGAGATCGCTCAAAGAAATACGGCAAGTGGAAGCAGCGAGTTTACCGCCGATCAACCTCCCAATTCTCTTGATCCTTCTTTCTAGATTTGCTTAAACCCTTATTTTCATTTTTCACTCTGTTTTTACATTATTCTCTCTGTTTTGGTATTTCAAGTTCTGTTTTATTTTTGTCTTTAGCTTATTTTGTCCTTTGTGTTAGTTTGCTAGTTTAGTATTTTTAGGATATACCATTGTGACAGGATGTTTAGATTAACTTGAACTAGGATTTGGTATTAGATAGATTGCTAGCAAGCACTTCTGAGTATTGGTTCGAAAAACCCCCTTTACTTACAACCATACTCTAAGATTTGATAGAAAAACCGCTAAAACTCTTTTATCAAATTGGCATCATTGCCAAATCAAAATTTTGCTTGTTTCAATTTATAGTTTACTAATCTTAGGATCAAGTTGCGTGTTTACTACTTTGATAACTTGTCTTTGCTTTATACAACTTGGATCTACAAGGACCAAGCTTCAAACCTATTGAAAAGTCGTTGTATTTTTCCTTGCAGGCCTCGACGGTGCTCCTCGACTGCCAAACGCGAGGGAAGAACATAAACAACTTAAACTCAATGTCTATACTTGATGTCAAGCCCCGAGTTCAAGAAACTTAACACTCCTCGTTTCCGGTCCTCGCTATGGCCACTTCATCAACAGACGAGTATACTGATCAAGACCACTCCGACCTTCCTGAAGAAAACACACCACGGATGATAGGCACAGTAGACGAACCAACAACCTATTATCCTCGGTACGGAATCAATCCACCACCTGTACCTAACAAGAATTTTGAGATTAAAGGTAGCTTCATTACTGTGGTTCAACACATTAAATTCCATGGATTACAACGCGAAGATCCACTTGAGCACCTCGACGAGTTTGAAAGTCTGTGCGGAACCACTCAAATAGATGGATTGAGCAACGATGTGCTCAGATTATACCTGTTTTTGTTTTCCCTCGCGGAGAAGACCCAGAATTGGGAAAAACTTCTACCTCCCGGCCATATCACATCTTCGGCCAAATGCAATAAGGCATTCTTGAACAAGTTCTACTCACCTTCCCGCACCGCAAAACTACGTACAACAATCTTTCATTTCACTTAAAAACGCTCAGAAAGCTTCCCCTAAGCATGGGAAAGGTTTAAAGATTATGTCGCCCAATTTACGCATCACGGCTACACAATTGACTCCTTACTCAGCACTTTCTACCGAGGTATTAGGTCAAGGTATCGAACGCTACTAGACACGGCGAACAACGCTAATTTTATGCACAAGGATATCACTGTTGGATGGGAGCTCATTTCTAACCTTGCTCAAGCTCAAGAACAGTATAATGAAGGTGATGCAACCAGTGGAGTCTATTCTACCGACTCAACCGCACCGAGCAAATCCGAAATCCGTATAATGAATGACAAAATGGACCGTTTCCTACGGCGTAAACCAAAACCTGTCCTGATCGAGGAAGAAACCCGAGTCGAAGAAGTCAGTTTGCTTGAACGCACCGTTACTCCAACCATGTCACAACCAACTGTGTCGGATATGTTACAAGCAATATTGCAAGGACAAAAGACTGCAGCCAACGAGCTCAAAGAGAAGTTTGCTGAGATTAACAATCGATATACCAATCTCCATAGTACGATCGGGGACATAAACACAAGACTTCAACAAGTAGAACAAAAACAAGCCACACCTCTGCCTTCTCCTATTCCAAACAAGAGCCTCGCCTATCTACCTTGTGCGACCAACAAGGCATCCTACAGTTTTCATAGTCCTTTTACTGCTACCTCTGCTAATACTAAGGACAGTATGTTTGAAAAAGAGGGGGGATGGTTCACAAACACAGATTACCGATCAACTTAAATCAGCTATGATCCTTGATAGTTCGCCTCACACCACTTATGAACAAGGGCAGAATGTTCCAGAAAAAACACTGCCAGACAACATTCCCTCAACTCACCTCGCCGTCACCATACCCGAGGCAACATAGCGAGTTGAACCCTTGGCAGCAGATTCACATAAAAGTAACCCATCTCCACCCATTTGTCCTCATCTACCTTTTCCTAAGAGGTATAAAAAGTGCATTGCTGAGAAATATAAGACTCAACTATTCAAACAAATTAAAGATATCGAGTTTCCAATCCCATTGGTCGATGCTTCTATGTTGATGCCATCATACCATAAGTTCCTCAAAGACGCGGTGAAAGAGAATACCAAGGAGATCGAAGGACAAGTGATACTAACTCATGAGATTAGTGCAGTCATCTTAAGAAAGCAAGCATCCAGAAAGATAGCTGACCTTCAACAATTGCTTGTGTGATTTAGGAGCTTCAATAAGTCTTATGCCCCTCTCGGTTGCAAAGAGATTAGGATTCAAAACATTCAAAGCATGCAAAATCTCATTGATACTCGCTGATCGGTCTAGTAGGATACCACATGGAATGCTTGAAGATTTATCGGTTAATGTGGGAGAAGTGCAAATCCCGACGGACTTTGTTGTGCTCGAAATGGATCAAGAACCTAAAGACCCTTTGCTTTTTGGTAGACCTTTTCTAGCCACAGTCGGAGCCTTGATTGATGTGAGGAATTGAACTACAGAGCTGAATTTGGGCAAAAACATCAAAATAAAGTTCCACATTGAAAATGTATTGAGCAACCCTACCATTGAGAACCAAGCATTTTGGATCCAAGACACAGACGATCTTAAAAATGAGCTGCTTGAGGAATTGCTCACAACGGACCAATTGCAAATTGCTCTAACCATACCGATTTGAGATGAGTATTTGCGGATTGAAGCAAAACTCTATAGGGAGCTTTTGGATGCTTATCAATCACCAAGAAGCTCAGTTGTGATTGAGGAGCTGGTGGAGTCAGATATTACGGATAAACAAGCAGGAAAACAAATCTCAAGCCCCTTTCAAACAAGAATTGACGGATCTCCTGAACACCCGGTCATGCACCTCGCAGTGGATAACACCGAGGGAACCTTTAAGGCAGCCCAAGACGATTGGTCCGAGCTCAAGGCATCGAAAGTTGAATCGAACGCGCTTCTCGCTGGGCTAAGGTACGCTTTCTTAGGCCCTAATTCGACATATCCTGTAATTGTTAATGATGCCTTGAATGATGAAGAACTTGAAATGTTGCTATCCGAACTTAAACGCTTTCTGAGAAGTATAGGTTATTCTCTTAAGGACATTAAAGGAATCTCACCTAGCTTTTATGTGTATATTATTCACCTAGAAGATGAGTCTCACTCTAGCATAGAGCCCCAAAGGAGATTGAACCGGAACCTTAAAAAAGTAGTAAAAAAGGAAATCCTTAAGCTGTTTGATGCGGATGTAATCTATCCCATCTTTGATAGCAAATGGATTTTGCCAGCTCATTGTGTCCCCAAAAAGGGAGGTATCACTGTGGTTAAGAATGACAAAAAAATGATACCAACTAGAACAATTACTTGGCATAGGATGTGTATAGATTATAGGAGACTCAACTCATCTACTAGGAAAGACCGCTTCTCATTACCTTTCATCGATCAAATGATGGAACGTTTAGTGAACCACACGTATTATTGCTTTCTAGACGGTTATAGTGGATTCTTCCAAATCTCTATACACCCAGATGATCAATAGAAAACAACATTTATTTGTCCTTATGGTACCTTTTCTTATAAATGAATGTCATTTGGTCTTTACAATGCCCCCGCAACTTTCCAATGTTGCATGATGTCTATATTTTCAGATTTAATCGAGGAGATGGTGGAAGTATTTATGGATGAATTCTCCGTCTATGGCTCCTCCTTCTCCTCTTGTTTGTCAAATCTATGTAGGGTATTAAGCAGGTGCGTGGAGACCACCTTGGTGTTTAATTGGGAGAAATGTCACTTCATGGTCAAGGAAGGGATTGTTTTGAGGCACAAGATTTCTGAGAAAGGGATTAAGGTTGATCAGGCCAAGATAGATGTAATGGTTCAGTTACAACCCCCAACGATGGTAAAAGATGTTAGAAGCTTATTAGGCCATGTCCGGTTTTATAGAAGGTTCATCAAGGACTTTTCAAAGATAGCTCGGCCGCTCACTCGCCTACTATGCAAAGAGGCAGAGTTTTCATTTGATAATGAGTGCATGGAAGCCTTTAAAACTATCAAGTCAACACTCATCTCAGCACCCATTGTCCAAGCACCAGACTGGACTCTACCATTTGAAATCATGTGTGATGCTAGTGAATATGCGGTGGGAGCCTGGGACAAAAGAAAGACAAGAAGTTGAATGTCATTTACTATGCGAGTAGGAAACTTGATGATGCCCAAATCAATTATGCAACAACTTAAAAGGAACTCCTGGCTGTTGTCTTTGCATTTGAGAAATTCAGGTCCTACGTAGTTGGTTTCAAGGTCATCGTCCATACCGACCATGCGGCCTTGAAGTACCTCATGATGAAGAAAGATGCAAAGCCAAGGCTTCTTAGATGGATACTTTTTCTCCAAGAGTTCGGCATGGAGATCGTGGATAAACCGGGTATAGAGAACAGTGTAGCTGACAACTTATCAAGGATGATGATAAATGACTCAGTCCCAATAAATGACTCCATGCTGGAAGAACAGCTGATGGCAGTAAAACCACCATACGGGAACATAAGGGTCAAGCCTCGCAGGTCCACCTCGCGGTAATCAACTCCGAGGAGCGACAGATTGACCGGAATAATGAGCCTCCGTGGAGAAAGCTGTTTGCTAGATCAGTGCTCCCTTGGTATGCTGACTTGGTGAATTATCGGGTGGTAGGAGAGATACCTACGAGTTTGGAAGTATATCAAAACAAGAAATTCTTTAGAGATGTAAATCATTATTTTTGGGATGAGCCGTATTTATACAAGAGAGGATCAGATGGTGTCTTTAGATGATGTGTGGTTAAAGAAGAGGTACAAGAACTATTGGAACACTGCCATGGGTCTACATACAGTGGACATTCCGCATCTTTCAAAACAGTTCAGAAAATTTTGCAAGCTGGTTTTTGGTGACCTGCCATGTTTAAAAACGCTCAAGCCTTCAAATCAAAGTGTGATCCATGTCAACGAATAGGGAACATAGGAAAACGCAATGAGATTCCTCAAAGACCGATCTTGCACATTGAAGTGTTTGATTGTTGGGGAATAGACTTCATGAGACCATTCAATCTGCCATCATAGGGAAACACTTATATTTTGGTAGCGGTAGACTATGTCTCCAAATGGGTAGAAGCGGTAGAAAGTCCGACGAATGATGCAAACGTGGTATTAAAGTTTTTCAAGTCTATCATCTTCCCTAGATTTTGAGTTCCACGAGTTGTGATTAATGATGGAGGATCACATTTCATCAACAAGACATTCGAGGGTTTACTTAGGAAGTATGGGGTAAAGCACAAGGTAGCCACACCCTATCATCCTCAAACCAGCGGGTAAGTGGAAGACTCCAATAAGCAAATTAAATCCATACTTACAAGGGTTGTTTGTGCTTCCAAGAAAGATTGGGCATCTAAGCTTGATGATACGCTTTGGGGATATCACACCGCCTACAAGACACCAATTGAGAGGACAGTGTTTCAGTTGTTATATGGCAAATCATGTCATCTTCCTGTCGAGATTGAGTATAAGGCGGTATGGGCTACAAGGTTACTAAACTTCGAGCTAAAGACAGCCCAAGAAAAGAGGTTAATCGACATGCACGAGTTGGAAGAAATAAAGATCAATGCCTATGAGAGCTCCAAGATCTACAAGGAAAGAAAGAAAGCTCTCCACGACAAGAAAATAGAACAAAAAGTAATCTCAGCTGGTGGTCGTGTGTTATTGTTCAACTGAAGACTTAAGTTGTTCCCCGGGAAGCTAAAGTCAAGGTGGACCGGTCTGTTTGAAGTTAAGGAGGTCTTACCACTATGAGCAATCATCTAATTAACAAAAGCTCAGAACCATTCACGGTCAATGGACATAGGGTTAAGCCTTACTTGGAAACTGAGGAAATATCAGAGAGGACTGTGGCAGTCCTCGACAAACCTCCTCTGCTCTGAACGAGGAAATAGTCGAGCTTGAGACTATAAACAAGCTCAATTGGGAGGAAGTCCCAAGGATATCCTTTTACATATTTTAAATTCTAATAATTTTTCTTTTCATGCATTTGTCTTTTTGGTTGAAGGGTTATTCATTAGGGGTAGACCAGAAAAGATGTGGGTTTTAAACGCGACATCTTGGTCCTAGTACCGGTCTATCAGCAACGAGGGTACAGCCAGCTATCTAAGGTTCCATCTCGTCAATTGGTCCCCACCAGTCAATTTATGATTCCAAGGAAAAATGAAGGTCAAACAGATCGAACAGTCGAAGACTGGTCAAGGATTTCAAATTTAATATCAATGGCCGAGATGCAGTCAAGGGGTGAATCATACCTCGGGACCAGATCTGTTCCCCAAGACCAAATAATGACCCTCTCAAGAATCCGATCTCCTCCCATGGAAGCATAAAACCCTCACGCTTTTTTCTTTTCTTCAACATAACATAAACGCTAGAGAGAAAAAACCAAGGACGAAACACCATCCAAGGCAACCGTTGAAAAGGGAAGGAACCGGAAAATGGCAAGCAAGAGTAGAGTGGACGATGTTCGAGGAGTTGGTGGAGACCTGAATTTTTTGCATCCGGTTAATACAAGAAAAGCGAGCGAAGAGGAAGGATGGTGAGTTATATTAAGACTGGATACCATATAAGATGGAATGGTCACGCCCACAAAAAGACCCATCCAACACACCGCACACATATTTGTGGGAGGGACCAAGGTGTGGAGGTTATCTGACGTTCGAAACAAGAACGATCACGAACACAAAAGCATTGGGAGGGACAAGGGTGATTGATTGGCGGTAAACTCACCGATCCGACCTCATCTAGCTATATACGATGGTCTTTAGACCAGGACAAGCTAGATCCACCCATTCTCATGGTGAGGATCC
>OVBA01005493.1:0-19728 GCA_900406435.1 Lepidium aucheri
CTAGAGACTTGGGACAGATTTCATAAATGGAAATCACTAAAATCTGGATTTCTCGCATCAATAAAAAACTCTACACAATGATTCAAACAAATTTGAATCAGAGTCACCTAAAATATTTCCGATTTCCTTTTTGATTAAAATTTCTGTTTAGGTTAGAAATTCTTTTTAGATTAGAATAATTTAAATGATGAATAAATCTATTTAAATATTTATTTTGTCTAGTTTTAAAATATAAATAAATCCAGGAAATCTTCGGATCATTAGATCTGACATGTAGAAAAATCCTGTTAATTACTAACTTTGAGAAACCTTTCTTTATATAATAGGATCCTGTTAATTACTAACTTTAAAAAACACTTCTTTATATAATAAGATGATAAGATCTCATGTTAATAATAGTAAAACAAAATTATATTATGTTAAATTTAAACTTTTTACTTTTTTATTTACTTTGATTGCTCTAGATGCTAATGAAAATAAATAAATTAAATTTAAAAAAGACTGAAAAGTTGGAAAATATTGAAAAATCATCTATGTGTTTATGTATATATAGCAATTAATATTTAATTCTTTTTGGATTATATCAAATTCCTTTTAGTTTACTATTATGTATACAAATAAATTTATTTTGAGGAATTACTAAAAATACATCTTTCGAAATGCCATTTTTCAAAACATACCCCCTGATGATCATTTCTCTCTCCCAATTTTTAAAGGAAATGGTAGGTTTTGAAAAAGGAAAAGGGTCAAAATCTGAATGAACTTTTAGCAGAGTGCCGATTTCTAAATGAACTTTTGAACCTGTCTTAAATCATAATTTGATACTTAAAAATTAATAAAAAACTACATGAACTCTCTAATCCTGGCCAATTTCTATGTTGACTGTTAGTACCATCAGTCAACGGTTATGTCGACACGTGTACTACTGATTTAAGTGACACGTGTACGGCCGGATTTTAAAAAAAAAAACCAAAAAAATTCAAAAAAAATCAAAAAAAATTCAAAAAAATTGAAAAAAATTCAAAAAAATCGAAAAATACAAAAAAATCAAGGAAATTGTTTATATTTTTTATAAATACATATATATAATAAAATAAAAAATTAAAAAATTGATAAAAAAGTTACAAAAATAGAATAATATAAAAAAATTAAAAATTAAAAATAAATTAAATACAACACATTACAACCTAACTAAAAGACAAATAGACACGATATCTAACCAAGAAATATACCTAATTACAACCCAACTACAATCATAATTCACCCAATTCGAAAAATCTTTAACTCTAAGACCCTAATTCAAAATGAGTTGATCATGGAAATGAGTTGATCAAACATCTACATAAATAAAGTTAATGAAACATGTAATATAAATGAGTTGCTTGAAGTACTCAGTGTCATGAGCACCTTTAGAGTTAAAGATTTTTCAAATCGGAAGGATTATGATTGTAGTTGGGTTGTAATTAAATATATTTTTTGGTTATATATCATGTTTATTTGTCGGTTGGGTAGGTTGTACTGAGTTGTATTTAATTTATTTATGAATTTTAAATTTTTAAATATTATATTCTATTTTTGTAACTTTTTATCAATTTTTTATTTTTTAATTTGTTATATATATATATATATTTAAAACTAAATTTTTTCTTTTATTTTTTTTCGTATTTTTCCGGTTTTTTTTTTTTAAATTGATTTTTTTATTTACTTTTTTTTTTGAATTTTTTCGATTTTTTTCGATTTTTTTTTTATTTTTTTCGATTTTTTGATTTTTTTTGGGTTTTATTTTATTTTATTTTTAAAAAATAATCTGGCCATACACGTGTCGCTTAAATCGACCGTACACGTGTCGACTTAACGGTTGACTGACGATATTAACGGTCAATATAGAAATTGGCCACAATTAGAGAATTCATGTAGTTTTTTTTAGTTTTCAAGCACCAAATTGAGATTTAGGACGAGTTCAAAAGTTCATTAAGAAATTGGCACTGCAGTAAAAGTTCATTAAGATTTTGGCCGTTTTACCGTTTTGAAAATGATACATGCCAATAGGGGTATTTTTAAGAATCCCCCATAAATTTTTGGAGATAGTTAGATAATTATCTTATGTTAGGATTACAATTGAAGATATATATATATATATATATATCTCATCGACTTTTTTATAAATATTAACTTATTCAAAATATCATATATATATATATATAATTTTTGTTTTACAAAAATAATTTTTAATATAATAATTTTTATATAATAAAATTACCTATGAAAATTACTTTAAATTAGAACTAAATTTCAACAATTATTAGATTATGATTTTTTATAGATAAATATGATTCAAAATAATATATATATATATATATTTGGTTTTTGTAAATAAGTTTTGAATATAATATTTTTCATTCCTTTAAGAATAGTAACGAAATTTATTTTTTGTTAGGAATTCTTTTTAAATTATGATAATCTAAATATTGAAAAAAATCTACTTAAAGATTTATTTTATACAGTTCTTGAAAAATAAATAAATCAAGAAAATTTTCGGATCATTGGATCTGACACGTAGAAGAGTTCTGTTAATTACTAACTTTGAAAAACTTTTCTTTATATAATAAGATAATAAGATTACTAGTGAAAACTACTTTTTGTTAGAATTATTTTTCTTAACAGTTATTAGATTATGATTTCTGTATAGATAAATATGATTCAAAATATAATATAGAGATATATGTATATATATATATATATATGAGTTATCGGTCTAATTCCACCTCCGAACTATCATATAACTATGAGTGGACCTAATGTTTAGCTCATAAGATAATTGCACCTGATTCGGTTGTCAAAGTTCTATTTCGACGTCCGGTTAAAATTACTTAGTTTTGTATCTGGTTCGCGGTTCAACCCAAAACCTAATCGAAAATTTATCTTTCAACCTGTTTTTAATACCTTTGCCTCAGAACTGAGAAATCGTGGAGCGAAGAACCCTAGAAATCGAAGGGAAAATTTTTGGGTGATCGAAAATGAGTAATAAGACTGGCAACTCGTCTGACTTTTCAAGTGGTCCAACAAACGTTATGGTCGAAGGTGTTCCTCGGCGATGTTGGTGCGGTGAAGCAATTGAGATCAAGGTCTCAAAATCTCATAATAATCCGAATCGTAACTACCTCAGGTGTGCTTTAGCTGCATCGAGGAGGGTAAGTCATTCTGCAACTCTCAATTTTGTTTTGTGTAATTATTGTTGTAGAACATATAGAAATCGTTTATGATGACTCATTCTTCAACGTTTTTGCAATTTGATTGTAGCTTGCTGATGATAAACATGTTTTCCGTTGGATGGATGAAGCAATAGTGAGTGAAATTCATATCTTGTATTCGAAAATCGAGAGTCTTCAGCAAGACTTAATTGCACAGCGATTGGATGTAGAGAAGATGCAAAGAGAGTTTGAATTGGACATTGTAGACAGAGTTGAAGGAGTTTTAATGGATGACAAAGCTTGTTTTAAGAAGATGGCTTGTGTTTTGGTAGTAGGATTGGTAATTGGTTGTATTGGCTTCAAGATTATAGCTTGATAGAAGCTTCAATGTGTGTAGGTTGATAGCTTGGTAGAAGCTTCAATGTCGTAGTTTCAATGTCCTGATTTGGAAGCTTCAGTGTCGTAGTTTTGGATGTTGAGATTTGGTTGTCTAATCTATTGTTTTGTAGTATCTTGTCATGGTTTGTAATTTGAAGTTTCAATGCTTTTGTAGTCTCATTTCAATGTAAGGGTACTTTGTTGGGTTTATATTTTCTGATTGTGCTTATCTTCTGAAGAGAAGTTTATCTTCTGATTGTGTTTCTTATTGAACATTACAGTTGAAACCAAAAGAGAAAGCAAAAGACAATGAATAAGGAGACAATATAAGAAGTAGTCATTGATATTAAACTGGAGAATTCCATATTGTGTCAATTAACCTAGAAAATGACATAGAAATATCCAATTGCCCAACCCTAAAAACTTCCAAGCAAATGAATTTCTAGTCATATAACCGAAGTAGTTCATCAAAAGAGAAGTTCCTAATGGAGTCTTCAATCAAAAGAGAAGTTCCTAAATCATCAAAAGAGAAGTTCCCTAATGGAGTCTTTAATCAACATCATGTAGTGTTGTCTCCACTTGAGATGATTCACCTTGGCTGGATTCCACCACAACAATCTGCCTTGTTGGCTTCAAAAACGTCAAACATATGTAAACGTCAAACAAACGTCAATCTGCCTTGTTTGCTTTGCCACAAACAACAAACAAATAGGATAAGAAACATACCTTGTGAAACCTTGAGTTGCGGTTAGCTTTGCCACAAATACTGCAGTGCATTTTTCTTTTAAGAACTTTTATCTTCTTGGTTGGGGATTCATTAACTCCCTTCTTCCGCCTGTCTTCCTTTGGACGACCCGACATGCGACGTTCAGCTGGTCTACGGACATTGGCTCCATCTAACGACGGCCAAAATGCAGGTCCTCTCAGTGGAACTAGGCCATTTTGATAAGTCTTCCTCCATGTGGAGGTTCTAAACCAATGAGCAACATACTCCTGCGGATCTAATTTTTTGTAAATGATCACAACGTATGCATGCTCACACGGGATACCACAGATGTCAAACTTCCTGCATGAGCATGTTCTGGTTTCCAAATTTACTTTATAAGAACAGCTTCCTCTTATTACCTCGTACATGCCATTTGTGCTTCGAAGAACATGACAAGCAACAGCAACCTCATGTTCTTCCTTCAGAAACTGCTCCACATATGGTGTACATATACCATGGTGATTCATAGCAGTATCGTATCTCTTAGAGATATGCACCATGGCCAGGCGTCGGATCGTCTCTAGCATAGGCACAAATTCCTTCCCTCTAGCTTTTGCAATGGAGGCATTGAAAGAGTCCACTGAGTTGTTCTCCACATCCTCGCAGCAACTCCCAATTGCATAGAAAGCCCTGCACCAAGTCGTTGGATCATAGCTTAAAACCTTATCATAAACCCGGGAGTCATAGTTCAGAATCTTCTCGAGGTTCATAGCATATTCCGCCTCATTGTAGCTCTAAGAAAGTGTCCAAACTAGTGGCTTCATATAAGGTTTTTTCCAAAACGTCTTCTTGAGGTTAGCATATATGTGTCTAACACACATACGATGCTCAACCAATGGAACCTCCACCTATACAGCCCCAACCAATCCCTGTCTCACAAAGAAAACTATTATTAGTTACTATTAAACTATGTATATACAAAGACAAAGAGACAAATAGACAAAATCATTGACCAAAAACATGTGACAAAGAGACAAACAAACAAAAATATTGACCAAAAACATGTGAAAACTATCGTAGACAAAGCACAGACAAAGCACAGACAAAGCATGTGAACATTGACAACTATCACAGACAAAGCATGTGAACAAATACCATCAAAAACAACAAAACATAAACAACTATCACAGACAAAGCATGTGAACAAATACCATAAAAAACAACAAAACATAAACAAATACTTTTAAAAGTACTTTTTGCCGGTCATATATCATAACATATCCCTCACCGTTTTCCAGCTCAAAACCATCTCTCAATTTCCTAATGAACCACCTCTAGTTCTGAGTGTTCTCCACTTGAACACAACCTCAAAGAAATCGGATAAATCTGATTGTTCCTGTCTCTTCCCAAAGCCACTAGCACAACACCTTTCATTCTGGCTCTCATGTGGCAAGAATCTAATCCAATCAACCTTCTACATGTATCTTTCCAAGATCTCTTTAGTTGCTCGAAGCAAACGTAGAATTTTTCAAAAACGTCTTGACCTTCAGCATTTATCACAGTCTCTATACATACTGTCGAGTTTGGATTTTTTTGAAAAATTTCACCTCCATAGTCACGGAGACGAGCAAATTGCTCATCGTACTCTTTCTCTATCCACCTCAATGCCTTTTTCCTAGAAGCTTGGCATTGATGTCTTGATACCCTTACTTTCTACTCCGCCTTAATATTGTCTTCCATCTTTCGAGGCATCCAATAATCTGGTTCTTCTCTGATTCTATCCAAGAAAAGTCTAGCAACAACCGGGACCTTAATCATGTGACATTCTCCATTTGCAGAGCTCCTCTAACTACAACCCTTTCCACCAACACACTTGTATGCACATTTGCTTTTATCGTACCTGTATTGTCAAAGATTGTATCCAGTTGAAATGGCATAGTTGGTGAAAACATCTTTGAAGCCCACGACATTGACGAAGATCATGTCTTCTGAGAGCAATCCATCAGCAGAAGTGTAGTTAGGTCTGTTTCTTTGAGTCCTTGAGCTTCCTCTGTTGTCACCTTCCCAATCCCAACCGTCTTCATCATCTGTTTCTGGCACTTGGTTATGAGTAACAGGAGGCTCATCACGAAAATCCGCTAGTTCACGCTCCAATTGGTAGCGATTTTGCTCCACTTCTTCATCATCGTCAGACATCTCTTCCTCTTCTTCGTAAAGGTTCTCTTCTTCAACAAACAGAACCAGATGCAGCTCCTGCGTACCACTCTCCATTGCCACTATCGATTTTTCTCTCTCCATTAATCTCTCAAAGCTCTCTTCACTTCACTTCTCGCGATTTCTAGGGTTTCAGAGGAATGGTGAATCTTTTTTTTTTTGGAAAACAGGTTATAATCAGGCGTAATCAGGTCATAAGTTTGGTTTAATCTGGTTAATGATCTGGTTATCCGTTCTAAGCAATCAATTACGGTCTACAGTAAACTGTAATTAAATTGGTTTGTCCTATCAGACTGATGTACTAAAATTTAGGTGCAATTAGAAGTTTCATCAATTTAAGTATCGAAATAAAACTTTGAGCTCCCAATTACGTGCAATTAGAAAACGACACAAACTATAGGTCTAATCATAGTTATATGATTAAACTTGGGGTGGAATTAGACCGAAAACCCTATATATATAAAATTTTGTTTTTTATAAATAAGCTTTTAATATAATATTATTTTATATAATAATATTAGTAATGAAAATTACTTTATGTTATAAATAATTTTTTAACAATTAATATTCTGGATTTCTGTTTAGATTAAGAATTTTTTAGGTTAGAAATTCTGTTTCAATTAGGATAATCTAAATATTGAAATAATCTATTTACATATTTATTTTATCTAGTTTTTTTTTTAAAAAAATTCTTGAAAAGTTTGGATCATTGGATCTGACATATGGAAAGATCCTTTTAATTACTAATTTTAAGAAGCACTTCTTTATATAATATAATATTTAATAAAAAATATTGTAGAAAGAATGAAACTCTAAAACGCTTATTACTTAAATCAGAGTATATTTTAAATATATATATATATATATATCTTGTTATATAATGTAGAATGTTTCAAAGTTACTCATTAACAAGATTGTTTCACGTGTCAGATCTAATGATCAAATATTTTTTTGTATTTATATATTAAAAAATAAGAAGATAAATATACTTTAAGATAGATTTTAGAATATTTACCTTTATCACAAAATATGTATCTCTATCCACAATTCTTATATAAAAAAGATTGTAAATAATTATTTTTATTTATAATTTAAAATAAAAATATTCGTAAAACAAATATTTTGATATTCTTAACAATGGAATCTTAACAGAATATAATTGTCATAACAAATAATGTAAATTTTTAATGTATATATATTCTTAAAAAACAATTCTCAAAATTAAAAATAAGAAAAACAAATTATAAATTTCTTGATAATTCTAAACCTTATTATGTAAAGTAAAATGTTTCAAAGTCACTCATTAACAGGATTGGTACACAGTCAGATCTAACGATCAATATTTTTCTGTATTTATATCTTAAGAAACAATTTACTTTTTTTTTGTCAACTTAACTCAATTAAGAGAACAAATGTGAGAACAAAGAGGGAATATTGTTTACAAAAGCCTGATTTCTACCCAAAGTTCTAATACTACGGGCTAAAGAATTAGCTTTGTAATTAAGGGCACGAGGGATTAACACCAATGAGAAAAGGCGGAAAGAACTTCTTAGTCACGTAAAGTCTTGTAAATAAGGTTGAAAAGCTGGCCATGCGGAGGGATCTTCAATCATCTTCACCAAACTCGCACAATCCACTAAGAAATCCACCTCCAGGAATTGAAAACCCACCATGCTCGTCATAGCCCAAAGGAGCGCCTCAAATTCTGCATGTAGTGGAGAAAGACTTCGTCTAATGCTCTGAGCACCTTGATTTACGCCTCCACACTCATACGGAAAACAATACCAACCTAAACCTGTAAAAAGATCTGAATCCTTCCAAGACGCATCAACCATGCATCTAAAACCTGTGAATGCAGGGTTTACAATGATAGGCCTAAACAATGAAGCATCATTTATATTTATAAAAGGTACCGCCTCTCCCTTTTGATCCCTATTATCTTTTTGTGCCAGGGCCCAGGCATCGGCCTCACTTTCGGCATCCAAAATAATATCTTTTGGGTCTTTGTCATTATTATTAAAACACTTGTCATTCCTTGCTTTACAAAGGTAACAAAGAAACAATTTACTTTAAAATAAAAATTTCCAAATATTTATCTTTATCATAAAATATTTTCTCTAACTACAATTCTAATACAAAAATGATTGTAATACTTTATTTTTATTTATAATCTAAAATTAAAGTATTCATAAATATTTATTTAAACTAAGTATAAACTTAAGTAATATTTATAAATAGTTAAAAAGAAATTCTTATGTAATTTTTTTATATTCTTAAAGCTAAAATTATAAGAGATAATAATTGTCAAAACTAACAATGTAAAATTTTAATGTATGTATATTCTATAAAACAAATATTCTCAAAATAAAAATAAGAAAACAAATTTTTAAATTTATTTTTATATCTCAATAATTCTAATTTTATTATATTCATAGAAAAAATTATCTAAAAAGGAAATTAAGATTAAAAAAATTTAAATATTTATTATCCTAACAAAATTTGTATTACTAAATATTAATATCTTAAACAATTTTTAAGAAAAAAGATACAATTTAGAAACAAAACTCATAAATTTAAAATATTTTTTCTTTTAGTAAAAATAATTTTTGATTTTATTTTATAATCATAGCATAAAAAGATTGTTAAAATTAATATCTATATAAAACAAACATAGGCAGATAATTTCATAAGTATGAAAAAATTACTTATTTATTAGGTCTCATAAAAGTTTTCAAGGATATTTTGTTATTGGTTGTATCAATAAACAAACACGTAAATAGTTAAAATAAGTGTTTATCAATTTCTGAAATGATTTGCATATGACTATATCTTACTATATAAAGTATTATTTCTTAAAATTACTAATTAAAAGGATTCTCCTACGTGTCAAATCCAACGATCACAAACTTTTTTGTACCTATATATTAAAAATTATATATATAGTACGGTTCTCAAGGTTACTAATTAAAAAGATTCTCACACGTGTCAAATCCAATGATCACAAATTTTTTCATAATTATATATTAAAAATAAAATAAAATATGTTTTAAAAATTATTTATGTCTATCAAAAAATATTTATCTTTATTTAAAATTCAAACACAAAAAGAAATAATAAACTAAAAAATAAGTTCAAATATTCTCTTATTAATTATTAAATAAAAATGAAACTATTATATAAAGTATGGTTTCTCAAAGTTATTAATTAATATGATCCTTTCAAGTGACAAATCCAATGATAAGAAATATTTTTCTTATTATATATCAAAAATAAAATAAAATATATTTTAAAAAGATATTTATTTCAGTCAAGAAATATTATTAATAATTATCCTTTTTTATAATTGTAAAATCCTATTATATAGAGTTGGCTTCAAAGCTATATAATCAATATAATGCTTCCATATGTCAAATCCAATAAAATTTTGTAGTATCCTATTATATATATCCTATTATTTAAAGATGGATTTCAAAATTTAATTATCAACAAAATCATTCCACATGCCAAATCCAATACTATTATATAAAGTTGGGTTTCAAAATTTTCTAATCATAGGGATGCTTCCACATGTCAAATCTAACAATTTAAAATTTTGCAGTATCATATTATATAAAATCGGTTCAATAGAATAGTTCCAGATATTAAATCCAACGATTTAAAATTATGCAGTATCCTATTATATAAAGTTGGGTTTCAAAAGTTTGTTATCAACAAAATTATTCTACATGTCAAATCTAATACTATTATTATAAAATTAGATTTCAAAAGTTTTTAATCAACATGATCTTTCTACATGTTAAATCTAACGATTTAATATTTTACAATATTATATTATATAAAGTTGGGTTTTAAAAGTTAGTTTTCAACGAAATTCTTATACATGTCAAATCTGACGATTCAAAATTTTACAGCATCATTATATTATATAAAGAATTATATTATATAAAGAATGGTTTCTCAAAGTTAGCAATTAATAGGATCTTTCCACGTGTCACATCCAATGATCCAAAATTTTCCTGGATTTATTTATTTTTTAAGAACTAGATAAATTCAGTCTTAAAAAAGATTTTTTTAATATTTAGATTATCCTAATTTAAAAAGAATGTCTAACCTAAAATAAATTATTATTATCATATTATATAAAGTTGCATCTCATAGTTACTCATTAATAGGATGATTCCACATATCAAAATCTAACTATCAGAAATTTTTTTTATTTATTTATTTTTTTAAAAAAGATAAAAAATATTTTTAAATATATTTTTTCAATATTTAACTTTATAAAAATAATAATTATCTTTGATCCTAATCCTAACCGATTATAATTATCTAAATATTTCCTAAATAATTATGTACACATCATCTCAATCTAAAAGGGATTTTATATTTATAATCCTATTCTAAAAAGAAATTGTGAATATTAATTACTATATATACATAAACATATAAATGATTTTTTCAATTTTTTCCAACTTTTAAAGCTCTCTCCAATATAATTATTTTTCTTCCGTTTACATCCAACGCAATCAAGACAAAAAATGTAAACATTTTAAAATCAATGTATCATTATTTTAATATTATTAAAATATATGTTATCATCCTATTATATAAAATAAAGTAACAAAGTTACTCATTAAAAGGACGATTCCACATATTAAATTCTAACAATCAGAAATTTTTATTTACTTATCTATTTTTATAAAATAGATATTTTAAATTGCTTTTTTAATACTTAGCTTATCTTAATCTAAAAAAAATCTAGCACAAAAAGAAATCTTAATCAAAAAAAATCAGAAATACTAATTGTTAAAATAATAATTCTAACAAAAAATAATTTTCATTACTAATCTTATCATATAAAAATAATTTATAAAAAATAATATATAAACCCTATTATATAAAGTAGGTTTTAAAGTTACTCAATAACATGATGATTCCACGTGTCAAAATATAACAATCAGAAATTTTTCTGTATTTATCTATTTTTAATAGACTTTAAGTAGATTTTTTCAATATTTCGCTTATACTAATCTTATCTGGAAGAAAATCAGAAATATTAATTGTTAAAAAATTAATTCTAACAAAAATTAATTTTTATTTTTAATCTTATTATATAAGCAATTATTATATTAAAAATTTTTATAAAATTAAATATATCTATATATATATATGTGTATATAAATATTTTGAATAATATCTATCTATAAAGAAATCCTAATCTTATAACTGTTAAGAAGAATACTTTTAACAAAAAGTAATTTTATTACCTATCTTATTATATAAAGAAAACAAGATTATTCCGTATTTGAACTTATGATATAAAGTTGAGCTTCAAAAGTTAGTAGTCAACGAGATTGTTCTACGTGTCAAATCCTACGATCAAAAATGATTCTGTATCTATATTTTATTAAATAAAACATAAAAGCAAATCATAATCCTATTATATAAAATGAGTTTCAAAAGTTACTAATCAACGGGACTGTTCCACATGTCAAATTCAAAGATCAAAAATTATTTCATATTTGTAGTTTTATCAAAAATTAGATAAAGTCAAATCCTATTATATAATGTTGAGTTTCAAAATTATTAATTAATGAGATTGTTCCACATGTAAATCCAACGAGATTGTTCACGTATTAAATCTAATGTTCAAAAATTATTTTGTATTTATATTTTATCAAAGAAATCAAATCCTAATAATTATAAAGTCGGGTTTCCAAAGTTATTAATCAACAGAATTATTCCACGTGTCAAATCAGAGTAAAAAATGAGTTAGTGAAGGTTATAGGGTAGAGAAAGTATGAATTTTAATTTTAACGTAAACAATTCTCATAATATAAAGTACAAAATTTGATTCAGTGTATGTTATTGTCTATAAAATAATTTAGAATAAAATTTAAAACTAAAAAAATTATAATTATTTATTGGTCTAAACTAAGATATGCAAGTATTAATTTAACATATAATTCATTTATTATTTTCTAAAAATATTTTTTTAAAAACATATAATTTCCAAATATATAATTATAAATATCATATATATTAAGGTTTTTTATAAAAAAATAACTTGTGCATCGCATAGATCCATATCTAATATTATATAAAATTGGGTTGCAAAAGTTAGTTATTAACGGGATTATTCCATATGTCAAATCCAATAGTTCAAAATTTTACAGTATCATAGTATATAAAATTGAGTTTCAAATTCTTTTATATAAAGTTGATTCTCAAAAATTACTAATCAACGAGACCCTTATATATTATCTAAAATACAATAAGAATATATATATATATATATGTAAATTTCGATGTACACGTCCATATCTAGTATTTATATATATATAAATGTGTATAGCAAACATCATAATTTCATATTTTTCAAATATTTTTATAAATTAATAGATATTAATATCACTATAAACTGTAAACAAATGTAATTTGGTAATTTTGCAATTTTTTGGTTTAATGAAACATTGCGTTTAAGTTGAGCATAAATCACGAAAAATGCTCCAAGCCCTGAAATCCGAAAAATAGGCATGTCACATTCATATATAAATATAGAAGTAATGTTATCAATTTGGAAATTAGGATTATACCTGCAAGCGTTTCATGTACATTTCTAGGTAGTAAGTAGCCAAATGCAAAGGGGAAAAGTTGTTGCATTACAACATGACAGTCATGAATTTTCATGTTACAAAATTTTCCTTCATTACTATCAACGCAATTCCGTAGGTTTAAAGCATATCCATCCGGAAAATTTACCTCTTCTATAATCCAATTTTAAAAAAGCAACCTACAAGGAACATAATTTAGATAGTTCTACTACACATCCAGACAATACCAAATACATAAGGAATATAATAACAAACCTTTTTTCATTACTCAATCTGAATATTGGTACAGGGCCAATTGTGCTGTTCCCGCGTATATGTAGCGGCTTCCTATCGCATATATCTAGTAAATCCAACCTTGATTTAAGATTGTCTTTTGATTTCCCCTTAACGTTCAAATAGTGGATACAATTTTCAAAAATATTCTTTTCAATGTGCATGACGTCAAAACAATGGCGAAGGAGGTGATCCTTCCAATATGCCAATTCCCAAAATATACTCTTCTTATGCCATTTATGATACTCCCCAACATCACCGATAGGATGCCGGTATGGATGATCCTAAGGAAAAAACAACTATGACAATCAAACCATGATGTCTTTCTTCTGTGCCTAAGCTGGAATGCTTCAATGTTATCTTGACATATAGGACATGCTAGCATCCCATAAGCTGGAAAATCACTAATAGTCCACATCAGCACCACTTTCATCTAGAAAGTTTGAGATGTAGAAACATCATAAGCAGTGGTGCCATTCTCTCATAGCTCATTCAATTCGTAAATAAGCGGTTGTAAAAATACATCCAATGATCTACGAGGATGATCAGACCCTTGTATTAGAATAGATAAAAAAAAGAACTCTTGCTTTATACACAACGCTGGTGGCAGATTATAGGGTGTTACAATGACCAGCCAAACATAATACAGTCTCCTGTGTTTCCCAAATGGATTAAAACCATCAGTGGAAAGACCAAGATATACATTCCTAGATTTGATGGCAAAATGTGGATAAGCTGATTGGAAATGTCTCTATGCCACTGCGTCTATTGGGTGTAGAATTTGACCACCCGAATTGTGTTCGGCATGTGATCTCATTGGTCCCGCTGTGCGGTCAGACTGATATAACCTCTTAAGCCTGTCAGCTAATGGCAAATAACACATCCTCTTGAATGGAACCTGATTCCTCCAACGTGTTTCCTGGAATCGAGGTTTCTTGCAAAAATGACAACGAATCTCGTTCGTATCATTTCCCCAGAAGATCATACAATTGTCTTCACAAACATCTATCATTTGATATGGTAATCCAAGGCCGCTTACCAATTTCTGGATGTCGTTATACGTTGTCGCATGAGGGTTAGCAGGTGGCAGAATTTTCTTTGCATAAGTAGTGATCCTATCCATCGTGCTCTCCAATAGATTACTATCCGTTCTCATACTCATAAGTTCAGCAGCTCTTGACAATGATGAAAAATCATTACTGCAACCAAAATATAATGGCTTCTTCGCTGGATCTAACATACTAAAAAAATTCCTAGCTTCAGAATTTGGTTCTTCACCCTTATCTCTAGCCTCCGTGAATGCGAAAACATCCTCCCTAAATGTTTTGTTCACCATTTTGAATGTACTGTCATTATTTTCTATTCGGACTCCAGTCTCACCACCTATACACCCTATATCACTACTTCCCAGATTAACATCTATTTCTTCATCTACCGTGTTGCCTAATTCCTCACTTACATCAGCATTACCAAATCCACTTGAACTCCCATAGTTAACATTCGAGTCATTTTTCCCATGAAAATACCATATTTTGTAACTTGAACAAATACCTCTACGATAAATATGATTGTAAATATTTTTAACAGTGATATACTTCATATTCTTGCAATTAATACACGGACAATACATCTTACCCGTCTCGAGCGGTAAACTTTGATATGCCGCAAATTCCATAAAAAATTTCAACCCTTTGGCATACTCTTCTGTTAATTCTTATGTGGTTTCATCGAGACGCGGTCCATCCATCCAAACCCGAAAGTCAGAGTTTGATATTATATTTTTTTGATTGGAAACTGATATTGTGATGCAGAGAAATGAAACTCAATTTTGTGTTATATATGTCACAAAACCAACGGGATCCAATGACAATCTAGGGAAATTGGTTACATACAGTAATGGGGCAAAAAAACATTTTCTAACTAAAACTTTTGTGGGTTTTCGTCGTATTAGACCGACGGAAACCCACAGAAACATTATGCTGAATTAAAATTAAATGATATATATTTTTATTTATGTTTCTGTCGGTTACCATCGGTTCATTAACCCACCGAAACCGATGGAAGTGTAACGCCCATGGGTTACCATCGGTTCAGGAACCCACCGAAACCGACGGACCTATTATGTTAAATTTAATTTTAATTATATATAATTTTAATTACTATACCGTCGGTTACTATCGGATTTAGTTGACGGTAACCGACGGAACCGTTTGACCCAAATAAAAACTTCAGTGCCGTTGGTTCCCATCGGTGCTGAACCAACGGTTATCGATGGGATTTTAAAATTCGTCAGTTTCCGTCGGTTATAAAACCCACCGAGACTGACGGCTTCCTTAACCGATGGAAACTGACGGATTTTTTAATTTTTGGTCGATTGTCATCGACTTCCATCTATGTTGAAATCGACGGCTATACGCCCGTCATATTTGCTGTCGATGTCAACAATATTTTCTTGTAGTGTTCATGTAAAGTACTAACAATGGTATGAGCATAAAGTGGATGAATATGAATCTGATACAACAAACCAAACTTGTATAGGTTTTATGATTTGTTTGGATGTAATAAAGTATCGTATTTCTGTAAACAAAATGAAAGTAATTATTATTTCGTTGTTTCGTCTCTCTTATACATTAATGTTAATTTTTTCCTTTTTTTTGTGTGTTTCAGACAACTTATGATATAAAACTTGTCATACACTGTTAAATACTATAATATAAAGTTGGATTTCAAAAGTTACTAATATTACTATATAAAGTTGAGTTTCAAAAGTTACAAATCACGGGATTATTCCACGTAAATTTGAACATCAAAAATTATTACGTATTTATATTTTATTAAAGTTAGGTTAAAAATCAAGAGGATTGTTCCAAATGTCAAATCTAATGATCAAAAATTATTCTATATTTATATTTTTTTAAAGATAAAATCAAATCCTATTATATAAAGTTGGGTTTCAAAAGTTACTAATCCATGCAAGTGGTCTTTAGTCTAGTGGCAGGTGGTAAGTCCATTAAAGGCAGGCGCACTTGCACGTCGAAGGATCGAATCTTGCTGCCTGCATTATGCAGGAACTTGGCTGGTGGGCCGGATAGTTGTGGCCCAATATTGACAAAAAAAAGTTACTAATCTATTAAAGTATTCTACATGTTAAATCTAACGATCAAATTTTATTTCATATTTTTGTTTTATTAAAAAAAAGAAAAAAGAAATTCTAATTATATATTATCCTATTATATAAAACTGTGTTTAAAAAGTTATAAATCAACGGGATTATTTTCTATGCTAAATCCACAATCAAAAATTACTCCATATTTATATTTTATTAAAGGTAAGTCGCAAAAGTTACATATCAATGAGATTGTTCGAAATGTCTAATCCAACAATCAAAATTATTCTGATTTATATTTTATTAAAAAAGATAAAATCAAATCCTATTATGTAAAGTTGGGTTTCATAAGTTACTAATCAACGGATTGTTCCACATGTCAAATCCAACGATAAAAAATTATTCTGTATTTATATTTTATTAAAAAGATAAAATTAAATCCTATTATATAAAGTTATATTTCAAAAGTTAGTAATCCTATAATATAAAGTTGAATTTCAACAATTACTAATTAACGGGATTGTTCACACGTCAAATCCAACGATAAAAATTATTTTGTAAGTATATTTTATTAAAACGAGATAAATTAAATCATAATCCTATCATATTATATAAAGTTATATCTCAAAGTTACTCATTAACAGAATTCTTTCACGTTGTAAATTTAACGATCCTAAATTTGTTGTATTTATATATATTTCAAAATAGATCTTTTCTTAAATGTTTATATTTAAACAAAATGTTTAACTTTATTTCATAATTATAACATAAAAAGATTATAAATAACTATTTTCAATGATGATTATGAAATAAAAATAATCACATATATTATCTCATACAGAGTATAAAATAAATAATATTGGATTTTTGTAAAAATATAAGTAAAAATATATTCGCTTATAAAAATGCAAATAAATTATAGTATAAGATATCTAAATATTAGAAAGAATAAAACTCAAAATGCTTATAATTTATGTATCACCCCGCTTTTGATCCTGGGAGAGAGCATGTTATTCCTTGGTCTTGTCAAAAATCACTCCTTTTAAAAATCTATCATGTTTAAAACCTTGTATAAAAAGAAATGATTTGATAAAGCACCTACATAAATGTTTTTGGCAACCAATTTATTTTACTTTCGTTTAATTTATTCAATTTATTTTATTTTATTTTTCTTTATTTTAGTTTATGTTAATATATTTCAATTTATTTTAATGTATTTTATTTTATTTTATTTTAATTTTTTTAATTTATTTTGATGTTCAATTTATTTTAATTTATTTTAGTTTATTTCAGTTTATTTTATTTCATTTTAATTTATTTTAATTTATTTTAGTTTATTTTAATTTATTTTATTTTAATTTTATTTTAATTTATTTTTCATATATTTTAATATATTTTAATTTATTATAATTTATTTTAATTTATTTTAATTTATTTTATTTATTTTATTTATTTTAATTTATTTTGATTTATTTTAATTTATTTTAATTTATTTTAATTTATCTTAATTAATTTTTTTCAGCTGTACACGTGTCAGTTTTTTAGCCCTACACGTGTCAGCTAACGGAAACATAACGGATATTTAACTGTTGACTAACGGAGCTAACGGTCAACTTTGGTTTTGGCCGAAAAATAGTAGTTCGTGTATGAAATTTATATTTTTTATCAATAAATTCAGATTTAAGTCTGACATACGAATTCGTATATGAATCGGCACTGGCCATAAAGTTTGCTGAGATTTTGGCCGTTTTTCCAAAAAAGAGAATAAAGAGGAATGGGAAAAACGGCCAGAAACTAAGTGAACTTGTTCCAACGGACCGTTTCATACATGAACATGATGCTTTCCTCTATTTCTACGTGAACAACTAAAAGTTTCAAAAAACGGACACGAACTTGTAAAATATGGTTGAAATTTACATTGACCATCAATATCGTTAGTCAACAGTGATCTGTCTGTTAAACACCGTTTGTAGACTGGTAAATTTACATGTGACAGGCGATTTTGCCCTAACTATATGACTTGGCAGCATTTGATTAAACGACGTCCTTTAATCATGTTTCTTACTTAAAAAAGAAAAGCAAAACGACAGTGTTTTTGATTTGGGGATATAATTAAGGTTTTCGTTCATCTTCTCTTCTCATTCTCGATCTCTTGAACTCTTCTGTCAGAAAAAGCAAATCGGAAAGAGCTGGTCCTGAGATGTCAATGGCTTCCTCGTGCGAGGTAATTTAGTATATTATCCTTTTATTGATTGAATTGATTTTTAAAAGTGGTTATGACAATATTTTTATTCATTATGATTGGTTAGGTTGAATGTGAAATTGGCGATAAAGGTAGAGACTTTCCATGCAGGTGTAGGTGTGGTAAATCAGTCGTCTTGATGACGTCTAAGACATATAAAAACCCAGGGAGATTGTTCTACTCATGTCCTAATTGATCAGAAGGAGTATGTAGCAATATGTTTATTTTGGTGAGATGTTTTTTGTTGTCTTTGTTTGAAGTTATTAACCAATTATGCAGGAGTGGAGTCATGTGTTCAAGTGGGTAGATAAGGCAATAATAGAAGAGACTGAAGATTTGGTAGATAGGTTGACAATGTTGAAATCGTTGGAAGAATCATGCTGAAACAGTTGACGGATGCTGAAGGTGAGCTTGCGGATTTCGCAAAGGAAACACGTCAGTTTCAGACTGTTATTGACAATCAACTTGAAGATTGCAACATGCAGATTTGTAGCTTGAAGAACATTGAGGTTTTATTTGTGTTCTTATTGTTTTTTTAAGTACGTAATTTAGTGTAAGGAATAACAAATTTTAGTGTCTAAGAACAAGTAGTTTGGTGTCATGTATTGATTGTTGATGAATTGTTGTACTGTTTATGTTATGGAGTGTCATGTATCAAGCTCAACGTCTTGTTTGTGTTTGTAATGTCAGTTTTAGATTGGCAATGAATTAAAAAGTATAATGACAATGATTTCAATTCATAAGTTGCATAATTAAACAAAAGAAGGATTACATTTGTCTTTACGTCCATGAAAATAAACAAATAGAGCCAGATTTTAGATAATAACCTGTACCAAAAACCATCCTAAAACTGCAGTAAAAACCAATACAAACCGCACCAAACAGCAACCTCAACCTGCAACAAAAACCAGCCTAAACCTGCAACAAAAACCATGGGAAAACGGCCGAAATCAACATAAACTTTTGACGTCGTGCCAATTCATACACGAACTTGGGTGTCAGAC
>OVBA01005494.1:191-19724 GCA_900406435.1 Lepidium aucheri
CAAATCGATCTGCAAGGTAAGTACAATATCAGCTCTAGTTTCAATGTTTCTGACTTGATCCCTTAAGTTGCAGATGAATCGGATTTGAGGAGAAATCCTTCTCAAGAGGGAGGGGATGATGCGATCATGGACAGCTCAACTCCCCAACATGGAGAACACAACAATGGAGACTCGGATAAGCATGAAGATGAAGCTGATTTGGAAGTAGCAATACCAAGTGGACAAATGACCAGAGCTAGAAGGAAGTTGCTTAATCAAGATATTGAAGGAATGCTCACCAAGATGCACACATCCGAATCTCCAGAACAGCATACCTTGATGCTTACATTGAGCACTCAAGAAGGTTAGCTAATGGGCGTGTAAACCATTCAGCACTCTTTTTCCCTTAAGTGTGTTTTATCCCAATGGGTTTTAACACTAAGGTTTTTAATGAGGCTGAAAGGTTTACACATTCCTTAGGTCCATTAAGCTAACATTTCAAGCCCATGATTTTACCCTAGAGATNTATGATTTTACCCTAAAGAAACCCTAGTTTTCGTGTGGCTTTTGTTATTTATACCCTATGTTTTGCTCTGTAAAACTCATTATGTTATCATTCTAAAATACAAAACGTTTTTGAGGCTTTAATCTCTTGAATTCTTCTAAGGTGTGTTGTATCCTTAGTTACTGATCACTAGTGTTTAGTATCTAGAGATCTTAGAGTTCTTTTGAGTGTGTAATATCTCATCACACTCGACATCTATCTGTTCTATTCTTCATCATTCACGTTCTGCACCAGATCCTCCATCTATCACACGTTCTGACTCATCAACTCTCAAGCCAAAGCAAAATCGATCAATCCTTCATCAAGCTTAGATCCTAGGAGACTCGTGTCAGATTCCTAGCAAGATTTTGGAATGCTAACAACCTAGATTCATAGATTAGTTGATTGGGCTACTCTAAGCATTAAGCACAAGAATTAGATAGAGAAAACTCTTATTGGATTTGATTCTATTTATCCCTAATCATTGATTCCTAATCCCTAGAAACTCTAAACCTGATTGGTGAACTACTCAAACATGATTTGGAGTGAAACAAAAGACATAATGAAAATAAACTGAAATTGCATAAAAATATAAAAAGGGAGTTTAGAGATCCATCTCAATGTTGAATTCTCTCTCTCTCTCTCTAGCTTACAGAATAGCTCTCTAGTTCTCTGTAAATTGTGAACTGTCTATATAAGAAACAGAAAATAGAAATATTTATATGTCCTGATATTTGGGTGCAAAAAAAGAAAATTAGGTATTTGCTTCGGATGCTCGTTGATCGATCGATCGTGGTCTTGTGTGGTTGATCTTCGACACGTCAGGTCGATCGTGAGGTCGAGCATTGTTCTGGCAAGAAGGTTTGATCAATCGATCAGTGTGTTGATCGATCGATCATTGGCCTTTTCCGTGAAACTTCAAGTAATGCTCCAAAACCATCCAAACAATGCTCCAATGCCAATAATCCAAGTTCCTACGTTTTCCACCTGAAAAGTGATATAAAATACAGATAAAAACTCTAAAAGTAGGCATGTTATTGAGTTCAAAACCTGTAAAATAGAGGTATATCAATTCCCTTGCTTGCCCTCGAGCAAAGAAAGAAAAGAACAAAGAGAAGATTTCCTCAAGGAACTCATTCGTCATCAAACATTGCATAATACACTCCATATGAACCATCAACACTTAATTGTTGGTATCAAGACCACCTTGTACTTCCCTCAGACTAAGCTTCTTGCCAATTAGACTCCACAATCGAAAAATACCCAAATGCACCATACCGACTTCCTAATCATCTAAGTGTTGTCTCATTAAGGGGGTATCGATCAATGAACACATAGACTCATCATCAGACTTTATCTGAACACAAGACTATCTTCCTATGGTTCATTTCCTCCTAATTGCCTACCAAAGGTATCTCTTCATCGAATGCTTCCTCTGCTCTGTCTCATAGTGCCAACATCGATACTGATGTTCAGTAAAGTCATCCGAGAAAGGAGGAATATCATACTCTGCATTGTACTCGAGAATAAGATACTCAAGTGTCTGAGCGATGTTAGGCTGCGATGGTGTAGGTGCTGGTGCTGCAGCTGATGAACGTCTCCGTGTAGATCGGTGTGGAGGCTGAGGTTGTCTCTCTTGCACTGCAATCGCAGGATGTGCAATGTGCGGCTCAAAAATTACATTCTCTCTATAGATGAGAGATGTAAGCACAGGTGCACGCAAGGTACAAAGGTAGGTCTCGACATCTCTAGTAAAGTACCTCCACTTTGTCTGCTCAGTGATGTAGGTGTAGTTGGTCAAGACTCGATCATCAACATATGTTATCCTCTCATTCTTCATTGTGTTGCTAAGATCCAGCTGCAAGTACTCAAACATGGGGGTCAAGAGACTACCTATCGTCTCGGTGACAGACTGACTCGGAGTGCCTTTGAAACGATGTTCAGGAAGATTCTTTGCGAACATATACCCCTAGTTGATGTCACAAGGATGACATCAGGAGTAAGTGCAGAACCGTACAACTCTGGTACTGCAGGATACAACGCATGATGGAGTTTCTCCAACTCTGGCTTGGTAACCGCATGGTTAACCTCTTTGCACAAAATTGTCGACCCTAACATCTTAGCCACAACCCGAACGCAGGATGTCAGATGTATGTGAGCTTCAAATCTCTGCCCTGAAATGCACCATCAGCTAAAATGTTTCAAAGAGCACCAAGAGGAGTACCTTTGCTAAAAGGTAGTGTGCTGTTGGCTTCCTCGCAGAAACCACAGATCTGACAAATCTGTTGAACGGTCAGGTGGTAGCAAATACCACGTGGGTCAGCTGCGAGATGAAGATCACAGGAGGCTAAGAACTTCGGGCTGCCTACGGGTACAGCGGCTGTGGCTTAGTCATGAATGTACCAAGGCCTAATCTCTCGAGCATGCCCGTAACATCATCGAGAATACCAAGTTTGCTCAATGTCATCAGACACAAAAACTTGGTAGGGACGAGCTTGTTCCTCAACAACTGATCATAAAATACGGAATGAAAGCACTCCCATCTCGAATCCTCTGTTCTCTTCCTGTAAGTACTATCGTTCTTCAACAACGATGGATCCGACCTATTGCCCAAATTCCTCTCAAAAGGCTCACCATCCGGTCTAGGCCAAGGTAAATATGCTCGCTCGAACACTTGGGGATTCGAGGACTGTCCTGCCTCTAAATTAGCTGAACATCTAACCTTACTAGAAGGTCACTTGCCATGATCTGCACACATCGATCAAACAAAACCGAGTAAAATAAAATCCTCAAAATTTTTTGAAAATCGAAAATATGGAATCCAAGTGAGAATTATGTGAAATCAATTGCTAAATCAATCATAGAACATCTAAATCATCCAGCAATGCTTCAATCGACAACACAAATTCTCAATTCCATACCGAAAATCAAAAATTCATCCAAATTCTCCAACCTAACAATCGATTTCAAGGCAAAAATCTAACAATACAATCAGTAAGACTGATCGAAATCACCATATAATCATCACTACATATTGGATTAACACAATTGAGCAATAAAAAAATCAAAATCTAGAATTCCTAAAAATCTAACCAATTTTTGTCACTTTTAAATCAAACATTTAGAAGCCATACCTTTGCCAATTGAATCAGATGAATAGACAATTGGATAGAGGATGAAATTTCGATCAGGTTAGGCCTTTGAATCGAAGAAAACAGTTAAGAATCGAGGAAGATAGAGGATTTTTGAGTTTTTCACCTAAAATCGCCTAAAACCGCGAAAGAAGAAATTTTGAACGAAACCCGTGTTTTCTACATTATAAAGACTTACCTGGTCTGGTTATCAATCATCAAGACATTGTTTGATCGAACACCTCTAAAAACTCCTCTGATCAAACGATCAATATTATGCAGGTCGATCAGTAGATCAAGCATAACTCTTTGGTCCCCGCTGATCGATCGATATCCTACCTTCGGGTCGATCAACAGATCAAGCGTTCTTCTCCTTGCATGTTTGATTGATCGATCCTCCTAATGAGGTTGATCTCAAGATCAAGCGTAGTATCTTTTTCTCCGATGATCGATCGATCACATGTGTGAAGATCGATCACTAGATTGAGCGAGACCCTTCAAGAACCGCTGATCGATCAATGGCAGTGTGGATCAATCGATCAAAGTCCCTTGTTTGTTTTTCTCACCTAAAACAAACTCAAAACAAAACCAAAAATCAAACTAAAATAGAAAAACTATTAAAATAAAAACTACCTATTAGTGGGTTGCCTCCCACTAAGAGCTTGCTTAAGGTCTATAGCTTGACTTGAATGTCACTTATTTGGATAAATAATCAATGGGAGGAATGATCACTCCCTTGGTTTTCATCTCTTCCTTGATGAACTCATTGAGTTGTTCATCTTTCCTGTGGAATTCAGCACATTTTGTGTCCAGCAACAGTACGTTTCCATCAGGCTTCAATTCCTTTACTGAATATGGTCTAGGAGATTCAAGACTACGTCTCCCTACAAAAATTTTCAAACATAAATTTTGAAGTATAATCTCATAGTACTCATCGGGTTTCTCAATAAGGATACTATCATCATCATATTCAGCCGATTCTCCTGCTTGCTCATGATATATCTCATACTCTTTATCTGATGACCAATACTCTGGTTCCTCATACTCCAAATTTGTGTTGATCAAATTCACAACCTCAATCTTCTCATTCTCAACAATACTCCTTATCACACCACACAGATTCTTAGTCGATTTTCTAATAGGATAGGAGAATCCTTTATCAACGTTTTCAAGCACCACTCTCTGGTTGGGAAATTCAATCCTAGCCCCAATAGTATTCAAGAATGGTCGACCCAACAGAATGGGCACAGCTCCTTCCTTAGCCATCTCAACAACCGTAAAATCGGTTGGAACCTTGCAATTTCCCACAATGACTGCGAAATCAACTAGCCTGCCTCTAGGGCTCTTAGAAGTGGCATCACCAAATTAAATGGAGGAGGTATGCTCCTGCATAAGCTTTATCCTTAGCTCCCTCATTGCCTCCAATGAGATCACACTAACACTTACACCGGTGTCACACAAAGCATCACCAAACTTCAACTTGCCAAGAGAACAAGAAATGGTGAATTCTCCTTGATCTTCTTGCTTTACAAGCTCTTTGAGATAAGGTATAGGAGGTCGATATTTATCCTCACAGCTGCTCTCCTTGTCCACATCAAGTTCCTTAGCCTAAAGATTCACAACATTGCAAGATTCTCTAAGGTTCTTCTCAACTTTACCGGGTAAAGCTCGTTGTGGCTTTCTCATAGCTTCAGCTGTCTGTGCCATTTGTGTATCCAGCTTCTTCAAGTGTACTGAGACGGATTCAAAATTATTGTTCAAATTGTTGTACATGCTGTCCACCTTGGTATTGAGATCCCTAGTAGACTTTTGCTGCTCGGTTGCAAGCTGTTGAATGAGAGCTTTAATCTCATTGGTAGAAGTTCTAGATGAACTAGCTTGCTGTGGACGCCTCTTGTGTGTATGGCTTGTAAGGTTTTCGCCAATCTCCAGCTCTTGAATTCAACCTTTGGTTGTTCCATCTCTGTCATGAATTCTGCACAAACGTTTTACCCTGAAATGGTGATCTATGTGGCATTACTGGAGGTGGCATGACGATGTCATATGGATTCTCGACATTGGTGCTCCTATATGAGAGATAATTCTGGTTTTGTCCCCTATTTTGCCAATTAACATAATCGACTTCTTTCTGATCTTCAGACATATCGGACTCAACCTGAACTTGATCCACTTCCCTAGTGTCATCCAGCTGATGCACTCCTCGATTTTCACGACTTGCCTTGATAAGCATGTCAAGCTTCTCTGAAATCTCATTGATTCTCTGAATCTCCACACTAATGACCTTCTTGCTTCGATCATATTATGGACAATGGTTCCCTGAACTTGCAGCCAAGTTATCGATGAGGGTGAAGGCTTCATCCTTTGTGTTTGTCATGAAATCTCCATTGCTAGCTGCTTTCAAAGAGTTCTTATACTCCCAATTGATTCCTCCATAAAATGTGTTGAGCAGCTGCTCATCCGAATAGCCATGATGGGGGCAGTCTTGTTGGTATTCCTTGAATCTTTCCCAAGCTTCATGCAAAGACTCACCAGAACGTTGCTGAAACGCTAAGATCTTGCTTCTCAATCCTACAGTCCTTGACTTAGTATAGAACTGATCCAAGAAGGCAGCTCTAACTTCAGCTCATGTAGTCAACAAACGTGGAGGCAAAGATTGCAACCATCTAGAAGTTTTATCAGAAAGTGAATGGTGAAACAGTTTACACTTCACATAGTCCACAGGGACTCCATTCGAACTCGTGGTACTGCACATGTCTTCAAAGTTCTCGATGCGATCCATAGGATTCTCTCCTGGGAGACCGTTGAAGACATATTGATTCACTAATCCAATCAGTTGAGGCTTGATCTCATAGTCTTGCCTCTGGATAGGTGGAGGTCGAATAGCAGACCTATTCTGATAGTACGTGTGAGGTGTATCCATATCACCTATACCTTGTCATCGAGGCTGTTCTTGCTGCCTCCTAAGCATAGCCAAATCTCTCTGAAATTGTTCAACCGTTTCCTGAACATCCTGATCTCTCGGAACAGCTGGCCGAGTCTCATGGTCTTGAGGATCCTGCTGGTTTTCTTGATTCATTGCTCTAGTTCTGCGATTTTCTCTTTCAACTCTAGCAAGTTCTTCGTTATTCAAACCAAGTAGATTCTCTGAACCTTGACTTCTTCGGTGCATAAACCTGAAACAAAAACAAAAACAAAAGTAACCAAAAGAATATAGACTTAAAAGCAAATCTTGATCAAAAGGCAACTAATTGATTCCCCGGCAACGGCGCCAAAAACTTGATGCGTATCAGGTTTTAACCTAATGCAATCTACTACAAGTGCACAACAATGAAGTAGTAGTACTTAAGGATCGTATCCACGAAGAACCAAGTATTGCACTTATGATTGTCAAATGTATTTCTCAAGCTATACTAATCAGATTTTTCTGATTAACTAGCAACTTAAACGATGTAAACTATATAATAAAAAGCACCAAGCTTAGGGTATTCATCGGGAAGTAGGAATCTAATTAGGGAAACTATTCAGAACAATGTTAAGCTCAATTCTCGACTTGAACATAAAGGTAACAAGCCTACTCTCGTAGCACTTGAGACTCTACTCGATAATCTATAGGTCCTAACTTTTGTTGGTTCCAAATTACGAATAAAGCATTAAACAAGTAGGTTCAACTATCCACAATCAACCTAAACATCAGCTATCGCGATTTAGGATTGTTTGCTCATCTAATTTTGGAATGCTAACAACCTAGGTTTGATCATACTACTCTAAGCATTAAGCACAAGAATTAGATGGAGAGTACTCTTATTGGATTCGATTCTGTTTGTCCCTAATCATTGATTCCTAAATCCCTAAGAAACCCTAAACCTGATTGGTGAACTAATCAGACATGATTTGGATTGAAACAAAAGACATAATGAAAATAAACTTAAATTGCAAAAAAATATAAAAAGGGAGTTTAGAGATTCTTCTCAATGTTGAATTCTCTCTCTCTAGCTTACAGAATAGCTCTCTAGTTCTCTGTAAATTATGAACCGTCTATATAAGAAACAGAAAGCAGAAGTATTTATATGCCCTGAGATTTAGGTGCAAAAAAGGAAAATTAAGTATTTACTTCGGATGCTCGTTGATCAATCGATCAAGATGTTGATCGATCGATCGTGGTCTTGTGTGATTGATCTCTAACACGTCAGGTCAATCGTGAGGTCGAGCGTTGTTCTGGCAAGAAGGTTTGATCAATTGATCAGTGTGTTGATCGATTGATCATAGGCCTTTTCCGTGAAACTTCAAGTAATGCTCGAAAACCATCCAAACGATGCTCCAATGCCAATAATCCAAGTTCTTACGTTTTCCACCTTAAAGTGACATAAAATACAGACAAAAACTCTAAAAGTAGGCATGTTAATGAGCTCAAAACCTGTAAAATAGAGGTATATCATTGACCCGATATCCAAACTACCTGACCCGAATCACTACCCAAATTGTAAAATAAAACACTTACCAAAATCCAACCCGATACCCAAACTACCCGATCCGAATTACCTGAAATTTGGTTCGGGTCGGGTTGGAAAATTCGGGTCGGATTTTATTCTCAGGGCTACCCAGATGAGTCTATAAAGCTCCACTCCAAATTTTGTAGAAGTTGCTTGAAGTGTATGTCTAGCATGAAGGCAGAGTTGATTACCTGATAGTTCAGACTCCACCATGTAGAGTATTGTTTGATATACAGGCAAATTTCCAATTCATAATAATGGCGTTATTGTAGTGAGGAGTGTTGTGCAAGGTACCACCATTTAAAATGTGGTTATTCTCTGTTCGTTGGGTTTCAAAATGGATCTTTTTCCATAATTGACCCTCTTGAATTGTGTCATTAATGGTACTAGTCAGATCATTATGTTGTTCAGGGATCACATTAGTATTCCTTGTTTTCCAAATTATGCACATAATCAATGGATACATTGCTTGCAAATCTTTTGCTGCTTGAGTTTGAGATTTAAATGACATAAGGTAAGCAAATTTTGTAGATAGAGTGTGGCTAGAGAATCCTTCTTGTGGCATGGGAAAGTTGGTGAGGGCCCATATTTGTTAAGCCGACAGGAAAAGCAAGAGCAAGTGGTTGATGGTTTCATATTGTGTATCATCTGTGATAATCATTCTCTTTTTCATCCTCTTGTGCACTGCCAAAGCTCCGAATGAAACTCTCCACATGAAGATCCTAATCTTTTGTGGTATATGTAGCTTCCAAATTTTATGTTTCAACTCGTTTTGAAAGTTAACTAGCATTTGGCGTAATGAAGCTCTAGTAATTGACAAGTTATAGAGTAACCAATTACCGCTTTTTACAGTGTATACTCTTGATGTATTAAAGCACCAAATCTAAGAATCTGCTTCAGACGTGCAAGGAGGGATTTCTAAGATTCTAGCTACATTCATGTCATGGTCTATTTGCCTTAGCTTAAGAATGCCCCATCCTGAGTCAAGAATTAAGGTGAACACTTTAAGGCATACACCGTAACAGATATTTTGCTAATAGATACATAATGTGGTGGTGATAAATCCAATTGATTGATGATACGTATGCATTTTAGCTAGTTTTAGGAGTTATTTGCAATTCATTTTCCATTGATTCATACAGTGTTTTCATTATATTAGAGCCATTTTAGGTTCATTTTCATAGTTTGCATTTGCATTGCATACATTTCGCATTTGGAGATGTTTTCAGGAGTATTTTGACACTTAAAAGTCTAATTTGGACCAGAGTGAAAGGATCCAGCAAGACTTGACAAAAAGACACACTTTGGAGCTAAAAAAAGAGCAAAGAATGAACAATTTGGATGCAGCTCGATGGGTCAATTGAGATGATGGCTCAAGTTGATTTTACATTTTCCAGCTCGACGTGAAAGTTCAATCACAGCGGTCGAGTTAGCGGCATGATCATGCAATTTCTCCAGCTCAACCACTCAATTCCATCCACGTGGTCGAGTTACACACTTCCGGAAAGAAAAAAAATGACTTTTAAATTTTGGACTTTTTAGGCTTAGTGGAATGGGAATATAAATACTCCTCTTTTTCTATAAAACATTTATCCTTGTTTTTACCTCTTTTGTGAAAGAATCCATTGAACATTTTCTCTCTTTGTATTTCCAGAACCAAACCTCTTTCTTTATGAATTTTTAGTGCAATTTATGTTCTCTTCTCATTTGTTTATTTCTTTCTTAGTTTTCTGATTATGATTCTTATTCTAATTTCTGGTTTGTTTATGTTCTTATGGTTTTGGAGTAGATCATTTAGGGATATTGAGGAAATGGATTAGATTAGTGTGGATATTAGGTTCTCTAGGTTGCTTAAGGTTATATTATCTAGATCTCTTCTGTTTTGGTCCTATTAATGCTTATTTCATTTTGATGTTTGAAATATGAGCTTAGACATTTTAGCACCCAGAAAGAGTTTGATAATATGAATGACTAAACCATTTCAGAGATTTACATTCGTAACTCAAATGACTCATTGTTTAGGAGGTTTATTAGCTAGATTAAGTTATTTTTCATGTCTGATAAGTTGTAAAACACCTATGATGATAGGGTCTGCTAATAGCTTCTCTGAGATTGATTGCCATGAAAGTGGATTCAGTAACTTATAAACTTGATGCCTAGAGATCATCTCTGTGTGAGTTTTGTAAAGTAATCTAGCAGACTTAACTGAACCCACTTTCTTATTTGATTGTCTAATACTTTGTCTTTTGTTTAATTATCTGTTTCATTGCAAGTTGCTATATTTTCAGTTTAGTTTCCAAGATTTGTTTTGTTTTGCTTATTTTCTGTTTCTTTTAGTTATTTGCTTGTTTAAATCTCTCAATTAGGTTAGTATATAATCAAAACCATATGTGACTAGCTTGAATTAGAAAAGTCCAATTGCGTCTTAATTGCTAGTTGTTCATCCACTTGGATTGGAAATCTTTCTGTGCTACAATGATATGAACGTGCAGTTGGGTTTGAAAGATAGTAAAATATTGTTATTGGTTAACCAAACGTACGTTGACTGTCCATCACCTATCTGGGCGAATCGAACATTTTGTGAGTAATGTTTTACCATGGAGGATGCTTCTCCAAGCAAAAGAAGGTTTTGATCAAACTGAGCTTTCTAGGAAGTCCTTACTCGTGAAGTATCTTAACTTGTATGTTCTAGCAAGGGGAGATTCTGGTGTAGTAAGTAACCTCCAAGCTTGTATCGCTAACAATGCTTGATTAGATTTTCCAATATCTCTGAATCCTAGACCTCCTTCTTTTTTTGACTGAGACATTTTGCTCCAAGCAACCTAGATACTTTTTTTGGTCCCCTGTAGAGTTTAACCCATATTATATCATCGTACTATTCAATTTTTGACACTTTTTCTTTGAGAGTTTGAAGCATGTCATAGCATACACCGAGAAGGCTAAAGCTACTACTTTTAGTAAGGTTTCTTTCTCTTCTAAGGATAAGGTTTTGGAGAACCAATTAGTGGTTCTTGATGAGAGGTTTTTCAGAGAAGAAGTTAAAGATACTTGTCTTTGAGCCCTTGAAATATTCTGGTAAGCCTAGATATATGTCAATGCCCTGAGAAGAAATATTCTTGATTTCAATTTGTCTGTTTATCATTATCTTGGCTCCAAAGGTTATTGAGGATTTATTGAGGTTAATGTGCTGGCGTGAAGCTTTTTCATATGATTGTAGACAGTTTTGAATGGCACTAGCTTCCTCTCAAGTAGCTTTACATATAAAAAGGTTGTCATTCGTATATAAAAGATGATGAAATAGGTACCGACTGGTGGATCCGTAATCTTGTGATACTTGATTCCCTTTCTGCCTTTGACATTACATGGAACAAGGCTTATGTTCCTAAGATAAAGAGAAAGGGATATAGAATGTCTCCTTTTCGGATACCACGATGTGGATAAAAGTATCCATGAACTGCTTCACTGACAATGACTGAGTATAAAACTGATGTGACATAGAACATGATCATGTGAATCCAATTGTCATCAAAGCCTAATCTTCTTAGGACTTGTTCCAAGAAGATCTATTCTAGTCACTCAAAGGTCTTTGACATGTCCTTTTTGATTGGAGTTTAAGTAATGCATCACCTTATGGGCTAGCAAGATGTTATTGGATATTAGTCGACCCACCACAAAGGCACCCTATGTTTCTGACAAAATAAATGGTAGAATTGGTTGAAGCCTCCTAGTGATTATCTTGGAAAATATCTTTTATATGACAGAGCATAAACTTAGCGGTCTAAAATCTACCATATGAGTGGGATTATGGCTCTTTGGTATCAGGCATATGTGAGTATTATTCCACTCTGTTGGAAAATAGCCATTTTTGAAGGTTTCCTTGATCTCTTGAACTATATGATTACTTATAATATGCCAGTATGTCTAGGAGAAAAAACATGTCATTCTGTCTGGTCCAGAAGCATTTTCCCCTTTGATGCTAAAGGCTGCCAATATGATTTCATCTATTGTTAGTAAAACTAGAAGTTGATCGTTCATTTGTTAAGTTACCTTTGGCTCTGGGTCTTGTATAACATGGTCAATGTCCATAGGATTAGAGGTTTGAAATAACTCTAAAGTAATCCCCTTTGAGTCTTCCAAAATCTAAGAAGTACCATTGGAATCTTATAGACAATATATGTTCTTGTGTAGCCTCTGAGTTGACACTGTTGTAGAAGAATTTTGTGTTCTTGTGACCCCCCTTATGTTTTCTTTCCTTGAGTTTTTGTTTCCAAATCTTTTCTTCTTCACGATGATGTTTGTCTAACTGCATTTCCAAGTTATACAATATATGTCTATTAGGGGACGGTTTGGAAGCTTCTAACTCAAGCATACAACGTATTCATTTGGTCCCTAGTCTATAATTAATATGACTTTGTTTTTTCAACTTGGAGATTTCTCTATGGCAGTTAGCAATTCTATCAAAGACAATACCTTGAGCCTGAGTATAATTCTTGTGCCAGCCTATTCTAATGATCTCAGAGAACCTGGTCTTGTGTATGTATCTTTTGTCAAAACAAAATCCTTTTTGGAATTCTTAGTTTTTCGAGGCAAAAATTGTGTAGAGAACCTATGATCCAATCCTATGCTTTCTAGATACCTAATGTTGATACGTGGAAATAAGGTAAAGCTATCTAGATTCCCAAAGCTGTGATTTAAACAGCATTGAATCCACATGTCGTTCCTAAGACCCTTCCAAGAAAAAAAAAGGTATAGAGCTTGGAACTTCTCTTAATCTACAGTTATTGAGTATGAATCTAAAAGAAAGAAAGGAGGCTTCAGATCTTGCCGGCCTGCCAAGTTTATCTCCATTGTCAATAAGCTTATTGAAATCACCAATGAGAAATCAAGGAGTGGATCTTAGACTACCTAATGTTGTGATCTTCTCCAAACTAGAGATCTGAGATGCCTAACTCGGTTTCCATACACAAAAGTCAAAGCCATTTGGTCAGCTCCTATGATTTCACTTCTGTCTACTATATTGCGGTCTGATTGATAATTTACAAAGGCTATAAACTTCTTCCAGAAAACAACTAGCCTGTCGCTAAAACCAGTAAGATCAGAGTTGAAAGAGTTATCATAGTCCATCCATTTTTGTACTTTGAACATACTCAGAACCATTTTTGGTTTCCATAAAGAACAAACTATCGAGAAATTCCTCATGGCATATTTTCTTTAGGTGTTAAATTGTTAGGGTATTCCGCAAACCCTGACAGTTCTAAATGAGGTTGCTCAGTGGAAGTTGGGTGGCTTCTGGAAAGCCCCCAGACCTATCTCCAAATGACGTTCAGATTTTTCAATCATTTTAGAGTCCATTGTCTTAATCTTCTGTTTTTTGTTCGTGTTTTTTCATGTGTCTTCCTCTTGATTATTTTGATCTGCATATTCCTTCATTGTCCATGAGGATGCTGAGGTAAACAGCTTTTCTTGCCTTTTTACCTGAGTAGGATACTTGTTGTTCAGAGAATTCCTTCTTTCATATAAACTTCCATCTATATCATTGGAGAAAGTCGAGTTTCCTAGAGGTTTAACTGAATCTCTATCGCCTTTCCTTATTATTTGGAAGGGATTTTGTAGGAGTGTGTCAATATGGAACAATCCAGAGGACGAAGGTGTATATGAGTTATCTTTTAAATTCCTTAACAGATCCCGTTTCCTTGAACTAAAAGATTGAAGTGTTGATATTTCTAAGGGATGGTGAGATACTCCCTTCTTGTGCTTGGAATGTTTCCTTCGGATTGTTAGTCATTGCCTTGATTAAATCAGGTTCTTTCATTCGAATAGGACACTTATCTTGCTCATGTGAAAAACAAGAGCAGAGGTAGCAAAGCTTCCGAATACGTTTAGATTCTAGGTTGATTGTAATCAAAAACTCATTTGGAAGTCGAAAAACTTAGTTTTGTTGGATAGGATGCGAGACAATAAATGCAATTTTGACCATGATATTATCTTGGAGATGAGATTTAATTGGATCAAAGTCTGCCTCTAATACTTCACCTTAGGTATTAGCCACTGCAATAAAGAGTTTTGTCGTATAATAATCAATGGGTATGTTAGAAAGCCTTACCCAGAGAACTATGATTTTCATATTGTCTTGAGTGAAGTCTTTATCCCATTTTGCAATACCCCAATCAATCAAAGTTAAAATTAAACTTTGAGAATTTTCATAAAGTCTTATATCTTCTGGAATTTGAATTGAAATGTATTTTTTGAAAGAACTGTACCATTGATTTTCAGTTGCATGCGCCAAATTTTTGGTAGGCCTAGCATCACTTTTGCCATGGGTTATTGTTCTAGATTTTGTAGGCGACCAATCAAGTTGTGCTGATTCTCCATGCATGTAGAGTAGTTACCATTTGAGGGTAGATCCACTGGTGTTTCATCGGAAATGGACATGACTCTCCTCTTATCAAGAAGAGGCATCTCAATTAAAGGAGACAACAACCACAATTGATACAAGGAGAGAATCTGAATGAGAATGTAGTAAGCTGATACTCTATTCAAGAAAGGAATCTTGCATCGAGCAATATATCAATAATCAAAAGAAAAAAGTCAAAATAGCTTTAAGGATAATCGATATAGAGAAAGTGATGATTGGCTAAGAAAGGTGGAGAGAAAGAAAGCAATAAGATGATTATGATTGCTTGAAATAGAGATAAAAGTTATATAAGAGAATTTGGAAAAAAGTTCTTAGATCCAGAAACCGGAATCACAATATAAAAATAAAGTAAAAGAGATTGATTGAAAGTTTGTCAGAATCTAAAACTGATCCAAGAGGTTTGCACCCATTAGTCAAACAAATTTCCTCAACTTTATTTCACTTCATTTTTTTGGTTTTTCTCATTAAAAGCAGTAGTATTATGAAAAAGGCTGAAATGCCGGAAGATACATATCACAAACAAAAATAATATGAGAATTGGCCAAACAATAACCCAAAAAACATAAACCAATTTGCTACCCCGAAAATTTCAACACTTCAAGATTCAATTCCGTTATGATGGTGAAGCACAGAGAAAGATAAGCAGAATTTGACACAAACGGTAAAACTACACTAGATCTGAAACAAAACAAAATACTGATCAAACAAAGGAAGTCGACACTTGTGCTATCGGAGCTATTGTTGCTGACTCCAAAAAAGAGCCACGGCCTAGCAGCTAGGTCAGAAAGAGATTACTTTTCTAAAGAAACAAAATAAAACCCTAGCGTTAGCGTTAGAGATAAGACGAAAAGAGTCAACGTCGCTGCTATCGGAACCACCGTCGCCTGACTCTAAAAAAGAGCCACGCCGGAGACTAGGCACGTAGTATAAATAAATTTAAATTCAATAAAACCAAACTCAAACAGGTCCAGCCCAAAATTCATTTAACAGTTTATGATTGTGGGCATTGCAACCAAAGATGTTGAATTTATATGATTCCAGTAATTCAGTTCTAACAACTTCTGGCCTAAGATAATAGACGATTAGTTTACACTCCAAAACTCATGAAGAAAAAATCCAGGTGATAATGAAGATGCTCGAAATGTCAAGTCAAATTGGTATTTTCAAGTTCCATTTGTGCAAGTGTTGTGTTGATAGCATCTATAATCTCCATCTTCTGCGCACCAATGGCTTCATCCATCGGAGTCCGCTCATACCTACAAATGCCTTAAGCTTATAATGGTTCAGCTTATGTCTTTTTATCAACTGACAAGAAAGATTCATGAGACAAACCGATTCAAAAGGCTTAGACTTGCTCCTGACAAGATCAATTTCTTCACCACCTGTAAGTAGCTTTCCAGTTAGTAAACTAGAGAAACAAAACATTAGCAAGCACTCACATGAGTGATGTTTACCTCGACATGGCCATTTAAGCATGCCCAATGTAGAGGGGCATTGTTCTCATTGTTAAGAGCATTGATATCCTGATCACCAAAACAAAATCTCAATCTACAAAACACTAGTAATAGCATCATCAATGGTATGTCTGATTAGCTTGCCCACGAGTCATCAATGCATTGAAATTAGCAAGAAGTTGATGTGTTCTTACCACTTTTTCACTGATAAGGTACTCTACTATAGTCATATGTCCATTGGCTGCGGCCATATGCAGCGCTGTGAAGACAATAAAACATAAAAGAAACAATGTTCCAAAGATTTCTTAATCGAGAATCCGGAGATACAAGGATAACATTAAGAAAATCAACATATTGCTATACCCAAAACAGTAACCAAAACCAGATGACATCTTGCCAAAGGCTACAACCACAACCAGTTATTCCAAATTCATAATTCGCACACTACACAGAAGTTTTTACTTGTAAGTGACAAACTTGGTGACTAGCATACAGATTCCAAGTATGTAAGCAAGAGTCTAAGGATCTCATCTTGAAGTGTGACTATTACAGAGAAAGAAGCAAATGATAGAGCTGAGCTATTAACCCGAAAGAATGGAACTTTTCGGAAAACAGGAAAAAAATGTAAGAACCTGTTCGGCCTTGTGAATCACGAGAGTCAAGAGAGACACCATTAGAAGCCAAGCTCCTGATATCATCAATATCATCGTATCTAGCAGCCTGTCATTTAAAAACTCAAATTTTGAGTTATAATTAAGAAGAGGAAGGAAAGTAACCCAAAATCAAACAACTAAACCTCAAAGAGTGGAGGATATGAATCGATTTGCAAGAGAATATGTAAAAACGATTGAGAGATTAAGGAACAGAGACAGACCTCAAGCAAGTCCTCAACTTTCTCTGCTTCCACGTTTGTTTGAGCTCCCATCCTTCACACCGGACAATACTAATTTCAATCTGAAGGTTTTAGGTTTCTTCAATTGTCCGATATATTTATGTTTGTCTCGCCCAATTTTAGTTTAGTGCCGTAAATATGTTGGTTTAATGCTAGAGTTTTTTGTGAAAAAAAAAAATATATTTTCAAAAATAACCCATTAACAATGATAAAAGTAATCCACAAATTTTTCTCTCCTAAATTCATTCAAAAATATTCTTACTTCTCTATATATTTTTGAAAATGCCACTAATTTTTGGTTTTTTTTTAAAAAAAATATTTTTTTATCTCAACTTAAAATTACCAAAATATCTATCTAACCTCAATTATTTACTAAAATACCATCTTCTTTAATGCTACCAACAACCATTACCAACCAAATCAAACCTCTAAATGCTTATGAATCTACTTATTTTCGAGGTTTAATTGCTTGTAAACAGTCTTCAACCATATTATCTCTCATTCTCTCTTCATTCTATCCATAAATCTCTCAAATTTTCATTGTAATATTTCTTCAACGGTGCATTTCGACATTATCTCTCTCAAACAATCTTTAACGGTGCATTTCGACATTCTAGGCATCTAAGTAAGGTATATATAACCTCTAACTGAAATCTAGTAAACTTTTGGATTTTTTCGAAAAAGTTACAGAGAAGAGACTTCTAGATAGATTAGGAAATAGTCTCAACCGTCTTTGATCTAATGGGTCGGTTATGGAGTCCATCCATATAATTTATAACACTCCCCCTTGGATGACATAACCGTGCCTGACACTAAACCGGGATTTCTATAATGCGCTGGGGAATGTTGCCTCATTAAAACCTTACCAGGAAAACCCAGTGGGATAAAACCATGGTGAAGGAAAAAGAGTACAACACGCATTACTCCCCTTGATTTGAGCATCACTGTAGATCCTTAAGTCTTCGCATTCCGATCTGATGGATGAGCTTCCGGAATGTTGATGTCGGCAATGATTTGGTGAATAGGTCGGCTGAATTTTTGCTTGACCGGATCTGTTAAACTTTGAACTGACCGTCCTTTTGCAATTAATGGTTGAAGAAGAACTTAGGTAGAATATGCTTCGTCCGATCTCCTTTGATGTAGCCGTCCTTAAGTTGAGCAATACATGCCGCATTATCTTCAAATATAACCGTTGGCTCCTTGTCTTCTTTCATGCCACAATCGGATCAGATATGTTGAGTCATGGACTGCAACCAAACACACTCTCGACTAGCTTCATGAATGGCTAGGATTTTTGCATGGTTAGATGATGTTGCAGCGATCGTTTGCTTCATGGATCTCCACGAAATGGCCGTTCCTCCATGCGTGAAAACATAAGCTGTATGTGACCTAGCACAGTGTGGATCCGATAGATAACCTGCATCAGCAAAACCAACTAATCCATCCTTGTTATGGTTAGTGTAAAACAATCCTAAGTCCTTTGTCCCTTGTAAATATCTTAGGATGTGTTTGATACCGTTCTAGTGCCTTTGAGTTGGACATGAACTAAAACGAGCTAGGAGACTCAAGGAAAACATATGTCTGGTCTAGTGTGACTAGCCAAGTACATTAAAGCTCCTATGGCACTGAGGTATGGCACCTCCGGACAGAGAATTTCTTCATCGTCCTTATTTGGACCGAATGGATTGTTGTCCAATCCGAGGCTTCTAACAACCATTGGGCTGGTCAACAGATGGGCCTGGTCCATATTGAATCTCTTGAGTACTTTTCAGTGTATGCTAATTGATGCACAAGGATACCATTAGATACACTCAAGTTGTAGCCCCAAACAGAATTTGGTCTTGCCTAGGTCTTTCATTTCAAATTCGGCTTTCAAGCATTCTACTGTTTGGGCGATTTCACCAGATGTCCCGAGGATGTTTAAGTCATCCACATATACTGCTATGATAACAAATCCTTTGTTTGCAAACTTCTTGATGAACATACATGGACTGATCGGATCGTTTCTATAACCTTCTCTAATGAGATAGTTGCTTAACCGGTTATACCACATACATCCACTTTGTTTCAGTCCATATAAGGATTTGTTCAGCCTAATGCAGTATTGATCATGTGACCCTTTCTTATCTTTGAGTTCAATGCCATCTGGTAATCTCATGTATATTTCATTGTCTAGTGGGCCATAGAGATATGCGATTACAACATCCATTAACCGCAAGTCCAATTTCTCTCTTATAGCCAGACTTATGAGGAATCGAAATATTGTTGCATCCACCACAAGAGAATAAGTCTCTTCATAATCGATTTCGGGTCTTTGTGAGAATCCTTGTGCTACAAGTTGTGCCTTGTATCTAAAAACTTCACCAAGTTCATTTTTCTTTCGCACAAAAACCCATTTGTTTCCCACTGGTTTGACATTAGATGGTGTCCTTAAGATCGGACCAAACACATCTCATTTCTTTAAACTATTTAACTCCACGTTTATAGCTTCTTTCCATTTTAGCCAATCTGATCTATGAGTGCACTCTATAATGGATGTGGGTTCTAGATCCTCTTGCGTNCCAAGTACCAGACATTATATAATTAATCAAGATCTCATTATTATCAATCCCTTCAGAACCTTGAGAT
>OVBA01005495.1:0-19723 GCA_900406435.1 Lepidium aucheri
AAGCCCCAAAGCACGCAAACTCAAATTCGTGAACAAATACAGAAAATTTGTTAACAAAAATAACAAATTTTAAGAACGTACCTTGAATGAATAACGACGGAGAGCAATGCAGAACAGAAGACGAAGACAAAGAAGAAGAGACGGAGACGAAGGCAAAGACGAAGACGAAGACGAAGACAAAGTCGAAGACGAAGTCGAAGAAGAAGAAGACGAAGACGAAGAAGAAGAGATGAAAGAGAAGACAAAGATGAAGAAGAAGAAGAAGAAGAAGAAGAAGAAGAAGAAGAAGAAGAAGAAGAAGAAGAAGAAGAAGAAGAAGAAGAAGACGAAGAAGAAGGCGACGGAGAAGAAGAAAAAGAAGAACGAAAGAGAAACCGAAGATGAAGAATAAGAAAAAAAAGAAACCAAAGAAGAAGATGTTTCTTCTTCGTCGGTTTTTTTTGTTTTTTTATTCAAGGGTGCAATTACTATTGCACCCTTGACAAAAATAGTTTTTTTTTAATGACAAAAATTGTTTTTTTCAATTACAATTATTGTGTAATGACAAAAATAGTTTTTTTTAAAAAAAAAAATTTGAAACAGAGGGTGCAATTACTATTGCACCCTCTGTTTCAAATTTTTTTTTAAAAAAAAACTATTTTTGTCATTACACAATAATTGTGTGTTATTTGAGTAATTCTTTCTATTTTTAAATGCCTTTTTCACACTCCGTTTTATTGCTTAAACTCTGTTTTACTTCACTCTGTTTTAGTTTGTTCTGTTTCACTCTTTAGTTTCATTTGATGAGTGTGACAGAATCTGGATTAACATTTGGCCTGGATTAGGACGATCTTTCATTGTTTGAGGGCTAGTAATCACACCATTGGTTCAATATCTTTTATGATGCATTGATTGTCCTAGCATATTAGGATTTGATAACATAGTGGTAAAAATTTGTGTTATCAAATTGGTGCCGCTGCCATTTGGTGATTTGCTTTGCTACACTCAGACAGTTCGATCTCTTAAGACCAGGTTCCGTTTCTACTAACTTGTTTTTGTGTTTTTTGTAAAGTTACAGGACTACTCGTAGGAACAGCCACAAGGCCAGTCTTCAGTCCAGTCTTCTCCACCACTCACCAATATTCACAGGGATCCACTGATGGTACACCACGACCTCCAATTGTTTTATAGCTCAAACAGCAAGGGCTCAACCTAGAGGTCCAAGGTGCATTGGAGCTGGTGATGCACCTAATATTCACACTCAAAGGCATGGTATTCTGCCACCAGCCATTCCAAACAACAACTTCGAAATTAAGAGTGATCTCATTGCTATGGTCCAAGGCAAAAAATCCAACGGATTGCCTTCTAAATATCCTATGGACCATCTAGATGAGTTTGAGTGGCTTTGTAGCCTAACAAGGATCAATGGTGTAAGTGAGGATGCACTTAAGCTAAGACTGTTTCCATTCTCGCTTGGAGACAAAGCACATTTATGCGAAAAGAACCTTCCACTAGGTATAATAACAACTTGGCCTGATTGCAAGAGAGTCTTTCTTGAAAAATTCTTCTCAAACTCAAGGACTGGAAAGTTGAGGATTCATATATCTTATTTTGTTTAGAACAATTCCGAGACATTGGCTAAGGTGGGATTGTTACAAGTCTTACCAATCGCAATGCCCACATCACGATTTCACTGATGAAACCATTCAGAGCAACTTCTACAGAGGATTTCACCTTAAGATTCAGATGTTATTGGACATAACAAGTCATGGGAACTCTCTGAATCAAGATGTAAATTATGTGAGAGCTTTGGTAGAGAACTTGGCACTTGCGAATGGGCAATACGGTGAAGACTATGGTAGGATTGTGCGAGGCACATCAATCTCGGATCCAAAAACAAAGAAGAAGCTGAAGATGCTACATGATAAGCTGGATCGGTTATTGATGGTTCACACCATGCAAGTCAGCCTTGTCGAGTATGAACAGATTCAAGAAGGGGAGGATGAACAGGTTCAAAAGGTCTTCTTTGTTCAGAATTAGGGTACTAACAAGCCATGGGTTAACTACAAACAGAACCCTAACTTGTCTTATAGGAGTACTAATGTGGCTAATCCACAAGACCAGATTTACCCTCCTAAGCCTAATCAACAAAGGGCATGGATTCCAAAAAAGTAGTACCAACAAAGTTTTTAGCCAGCACAAGCTGCACAACAAGCTCCTACGCGTACTCAGTCTAAGCAGCCTAAGGTTATGGAACTATTACAGCAGATTCAAGGAAAAAAAAAACACATTAAGCTGAAATTATGAAGAAAGTTGATGATATAATGATATGAACTGCAAGTTTGAAACTCTTAATACAAGGCTGAAATATGTAGAGAGCCAACAAGCTCATTCTTCTGTTAAAACAAGTGGCCATCTATTGGGTAAAGCATTGCAGAATCCTATGGAGTACACCGCTTAGTCTATCACTCTATGAAGCAGAAAAGTGCTACCGACTCATACTGAGGGTAAAAAACACACTGAGGACAGCATGGTCTAAGAAGGGGAGGGGAAACAAGCTGAAAAATCACCTCCAACTGAAGACCTTGCGGATACACCTCATATTCCACTTTGGTAGAGCCTTCAGATATTCCAAAAACCGATGTTGATGAGGATTTAAGCACACATGTGACTCAAAGCTCAGAAAAGCGTAAGGCACCTTTTCCTGGATGCCTTAAGAAAGGCCAAACTGAGAAGTATAAGAATATCTTTGATAAGAAAATGAAAGAGATTGAGTTGAAGATACATATCTTGGATGTATTTGCTCTTATACCTAAATACAAGAGATCTTGAAGGAGGCTATCAAGGAAAAGGCTAAGGAAGTGGAAGGTTTATCTCTTGAGACCCAAGAGTGCAATGTTGTCATAATGCTTGTACTACCTCATCAGGGGAAGACGATAATGATCGAGAACTAGGAAGACCCTGGTACCTTCACTCTGCCATGTACATTGGGTCATCTAACCTTCGGCAAATGTTTGTGTGATTTGGGAGCTTCAATCAGCCTTATGTCACTGTCGGTTGCTCAAATGCTTTGATATAGCACCTATAAGCCTTGCAAGCTCTTATTGATCCTTGCTAATAGATCAACCACGTAGCCTCAAGGACTTTTGGAGGATTTACCGGTTAATATTGGAAATGTCCAAGTACCAACAAAATTTGTGGTACTTGAAATGGATGAAAAACCTCACAATCCTCTAATGCTTGGAAGGTCATTCTTAGCCTCACTAGGAGCCATGATCGATGTTAGAAACAGAGATCTGAAGGGTGATTCAGAGAGACCAACCATTGTAGGATAAAATCTTGTGATCAAGGGAATTGTTGACAAAGCCGTTGTTGAGACCAATGAGGAAGGGACTTTGGTTTCTCCCCCTTCACCATACTGATTGAAAGTATGAAGAGTCAAGCTTGAGACTATAAACAAGCTCACTTGGGAGGAAGTCCCATGAAAATCCATTGTAAATATTCTCTTTTGAGACTATTACTGCTTTTGTTCTATTTTTCAAACTATTTATTTTTGTGTGTGGTTGGATCATATGTTTTTAGGTGCAATGAGTTTATTAGAACCTAAGGCAATTTTCTTGGCAGCAATTAGGGAAGGTTGAACCCTAACAAGTCAAGAACTAATATGCCTCGCACTTGGACCTCGCAGGCACAACTTCAAATTCTGAAGTTTATTGGCTAAGAAACAACAGCACTCGCAGCTAGACAGTGAGTAGGTAGCTCAAGTAGTGCCCAAATCATGCCTTAAACCTCAGTAAGGTGCCTACCTGAGCAGCCAAATAGATGTATCCTTAAAGTGGTGATGTATTAAGTGAGTGATGTCATTAGGGGACATATCTTGGAAAACTATGTTTTGATCCCCTATTGACATCACCCAGTTCACTATAATACATCACCAAATTACTTAGCCAATCAATCCCATTATCTTAGCATAAGCCATTGCTTAATCTATGGACTTTATTCAGAATGATTTGAGATTAAGCACTTATATGTTCCTACTAAGTCAACTCTACATATATATATATATATATATGTTTGACATTCTCTTGTCTTTAGATATTGGTTTAAACAGGAGAATGATCTATATAAAGGAGTTAGGCCAGTGACAGAGCAGTATAAGGGATTAGGTTTACTAATGAGAATGGACAGAACAGTACTCAAAGCCTGATCTGCAAGTGGCCCATGAGGGGCAAGGCCCATTGAAGGCTTGTAGAAGGCGTGGCTAGCTTGAATACACCATGGTTAGCGAGTGAGACCTGTGAGGCTGACCAGAGATAAGGTAACTCCACTATGGTTTGCAAGTGGTTCAATGCGAGTTAAGGAATCAACGGCCAGGATTGATCCGATTTGAAATTAAAAGCTGAGATTTGGTTAGACTTGCAAGGGAGAGTCACGAGGAGCGTACTTGGAGTCAAAAGTTTTCCCTTATTAAATGAAACTTGCTCCAAAAACCCTAGCTCTCTCTCCCTCTATAAATACATCATCAGCCTCGCCATTCCTACACATAAAGCATTCAAAACTCTCTCTCTAAAAGTTTTTTTTCTCTAGACTTGGGTTTTCTTTGAACAAGAAGTATTGCTCACAGCTCAACCGCAAGGCCTGAGTTACACGAACCGTGTTCTGAGATTTTGACGGATTGATGACTCCACTCTTAGAAGCCCCCGCAAGGACACTATTTCGACGGTCAAGGAAGGGCTTATGGGTTTTATTTTCCTACATTCGACCATCTCTTCTCAGTCTCTTACTGGTAAACACACATAAGTGATCCGGAGAAAGGGCCAAGGACAATGCTAGGGAAAGGAAAAAGCGTGATAACGATTCAGAGCTGGAAACTTGCCGCCCGAGCAAAATCCAAGAAGAAGCACTCTAAGTGGCTGGAAATTCATAATCAATTTAGAGAGTGAAGACAAGAAGCCTGCTCCGGAACCGATTGCAAGAAGCTCTGTTGTAAGTACTATCTCACCTACTCATTTGGGGTTGAGATCCAGATCTTTGGTGGATTCTCTTAGAGATTCCTTGCGCAAAGAGCAGAGTAGGAAGACGATCTATGGATTGAGCGACTGGGGTTTAAGTAGGATGCAAGGAGCAGAGACTTTCACACCGACAATTGATAAGGGTAAAAAGATAGCATAACCTTCTGAGAGCAAAGATGAGAGTACAAATGAGAGCAGTGAAGAGCAGAGGGACTCTCCAATGGATGTGGATCAAGAACAAGAAGGCATTGAGGATAATAATCAAGACAATGGTTTAGGGAATGATGAAGCCAGAGAAGATCCGGACATAGAGTACCTAAGGAACATGAGAACCCTTATGAGAGGAGGCTATATAGAGGAGGAAGGAAGGATGGCTTTCGAGGTTGATGAGGCAGAGAAGCAAGGGAAAGCTGCGAGGAAGACAACCACATCAAAAAAGGCCTATGAAGCGCTGAAGATAATGGGTGTGAAAGGCATTATCTAGCCACACACGGAAACAATGGGCAGGCTAGGCATCACCAAGAAAGTGAACATGTTGTTTGAAGCTTGGGGGTTGTCATGTTTTATGTATCTTGTCTCCAACACCTATGAGGAGACTTGACAGTTTCTAAAAACTATGGACTTCAGAGAGTATGTCACCAAAGTCCCAACATTAATGGAGAGTGACGGAGCTAGATACATAACCTTCAAGATGCATAATAAGAGCTTCAAGTTCACTTTAAGGTAGATGGATGATTTTTTTGGTTTTCGTTTTGGAGAAGCAATGTACCCAAGCATAGATGAAGTTGAGCTCGATGAAGTCTGGAATATGATCAGTGGAGCTGAGAAGTTTGATTCATTGAGAAGCAAGGGGAGCTGGACTAGGAGACCTTGCCTTAAATATGCAAGGAGAGTTGTTGCAAACCTCCTCTATGGATGACAGACCACGGCACCAATAAACTGGGGGGAGATGCAGCTATGGGGTTAAAGGATATTGTGGGCAAAACACCAAGTGGAAAGACGATTATGGGAGATGATGAGAACTCTAGGATGACATTTGTTCTGGCTAAACATCTCACTACGTATAGAACGAGGCCTATGACTCTAGCTGAGAGAGGCAGCCCAAAACCAATTCTTACTGGCGTAGTAGTGACAAGGATCATGGAGGCTTGTGGAGTGAACATAGATAGGTCTGCTTGGATTGAGCCAAGATTTAAGATTGTGAAGTATTTGGAAGGGGCGGACATTTTAGCTAAGGAAGAAAGAAATGGTCACCTCATCTCCAAGTTCTGACATTCAGAAAAGGTGCATGCTAAGATCACTCTCCCATGCCCATAATTCACCACATTTGGGGAGAGAAGCAATGAGGAGTTCATCCTTCCGCTTAATGCTTTGGTCAATAATCAAATTCAGCCTCAAGCTCCCCAACCTACACAAGAAGAAGTTGAAGAGGAGATAGACCCCGAAGTCTACTTCTTTGAGGAATATAAAGCACCAAAACAGGGAGCTGCAACCGATGAAGCCCATAAGCACATAGGAAAGCTTCAAAAGCTTAGGAAGTGGTTAGTTAAGAAGGTTAAGGGACTGACCAAGGATAAGCATGAGTGTAAAAAGGAATGAGGGGAGTTGAGAAGGGAAGTGGATTCTTTGAAAGCAAGCATCGGTGGAGAAACATCTCAATCTTGCGCTCCAGCCTCACCTCCACGATACCAATCAGTGTCAGCCCAAGTGCTACAAGCCTCAAGGTGCTTCTCTAAGGTTGATGGGAGTGGATTCTTATTCAAAGGGAACCGTGTGTACTTCCTTTGAAAAGATATCGACTAAGCGGAAATGTGATGGATTGAGGAGCGATCCACAAGAATACTATTGGGCTTCTTGATACACTCAAACACACTCTCAATCAAGGGGAATCCTCTCATGATCTCAATGTGTAGTTTGAAGCTTTAGACAAGCGGATATGCTCTCTTCGGCTAAGTTGTAAGAAAACATTCGTTCTTTATTGATCTAACTTGAAAAAGGTTACACGGTTGCAAAGGGATCTTGGAAATGATCCTATTAGCTAGCACTAAGGCCGACTGAATTCAAATGGAAGCAAATAAAAGATGGGTCGCAGCCCATTAACAAACAAGAAACAAAAAGCAAGGAAACTAAAGTTCAATGTGTGGCCTTGCTTCACAAGTTGAAGCCTCAGTCCACTTTATTATATATTAGGCTTAGAGACTCTAAGACTCTCTATCCTAAGGTGCTGAAACCAATGGCATTGGTGGACCTGCAAAGACAATCAATTGAATTATAAAACATACCTTGTTGGATCAGATAATAAGCCAAGCCTTGTTGGTTGGTTCTAGCTCAAGTGTTGACGGTTCTTGGCTCTCTTGATCAACTTCTTGAATGTCTTGTTCTTCTCCTTGATGTGTGGCTTGGTCTTGGCTTGAGTTCTTGACCTTCTCCGTACTTCTTGAAAAGACTTCAATATGGCTCTTGTGGATCTTGGTGCGGTACGGTGTGTGAACATCATCTTCCTAGCTCAAGACATCAGCTACAACTTCTCCTAGTTGCTCTCTAAGCTTGCGTGCTCTAGCTCTGTTCATTCGCCTGCTTGGTTCAACCGGCTTGATGTCCTCATCATTCCCTCCCTCTTGAAGATGCTCCATAATGGGTGCATCGTCATTGTCTACATGAAATGGAGAGAGATCAACAAAATTGAAACTTGAGGAAACGCTGAACTCACCTGGCAGCTCCAAGCGGTATGCATTGTCATTGATCCGGTCTAGCACTCGAAACGGGCTGTTTCTGAGCGGTGAGAGCTTAGACATATGCTTGTTCGAGAATTTCTCTGGACGCATCCCAAACCCAATCTCTCGGTTTGGAGGACATAGCTTTGCGCCTCTTGTCTTCTATTTTGCTTGATTGCTTCAGCCTTTTTCTCTAAATTCTCTTAACCTTAAGGTGTAGCTTACGGGCCAGCTCAGCCTTGGCACTTGCGTCCTTGTCAGGGTAGTGGCGTGGAGGAAGTGGTGTAAAGTCCATGGGTGTCAAAGGGTTGAAACTAACACTACTTCAAATGGTGAAAACTCGGAAGAAGAATGGTTAGCTCGGTTATAAGCAAACTCAACCATAGGTAAACATGAAAGTCAATTGTTTAAGTTTTTACCAACCGTAGCTCTAAGTAAACTACCAAGAGTACGGTTTACCACTTCAGTTTGCCCGTCGGTTTAAGGGTGACAATTGGTTGAGAAGAGCAATTTGGTGCCTAGTTTGCGCCACAAGGTTCACAAAAAGTGACTCATAAACTTGCCATCCTGGTCAGATACGATGGTCCTTGGAACTCCATGTAGACACAACACTTCTCTGAAGAATAGATCAGCTATTTGTGAGGCATCATTTGTCTTATCACAAGGTATGAAGTGAGCCATCTTTGAGAAGCGATCCACTACAACAGAGATTGAACCCTTGTGCTTGATATTGGGAAAACCTAACACAAAATCCATAGAATATCCTCCCAAGGAGCATTAGGTAGAGGTAAAGGAAGATATAGAGCGTGAGGATGAGACTTAGCTTTGGCCTTGAAACATGTTGCACATTTGATGCACAGCCGTTTCACATCTCTCTTTAGGTGCGGCCAAAAGAAATGCTCGATCACCATGGCTAGAGTCTTATCAACACCAAAGTGGCCCATAAGTCCTCCGCCATGTGTTTCTCTAAGTATCAAATCTCTCATTGATCCTTGCGGTATGCACAGCCTCTTCTCTCGGAACAAGTATCCTTCATGGATGTAGTATCATCCGTAAGCTCTTTTGTTGCAAGCTTGATATATATCTCCAAAGTCTGGATCCTCATTGTAGTTGCTCTTGATAAGCTCAATCCTAGAACCTTGGCGTCCATGATGGTGATGAGGTTGTGTCTCTAGATAAAGCATCTGCAACTACATTCTCATTTCCCTTCTTATACTTGATCACATATGGGGATATATCCACGAATTCTAACCATCTTGCATGTCTCTTCTTCAAGTTGGTCTTACCCCTCAAGTGCTTCAAAGTCTCATGCTCGGTGTGGACCACAAACTCTTTGGCTGGTAGATAGTGTTGACAAATTTCTAAGGCTCGAACCAATGCATATAACTCCTTGTCGTATGTTAGCTAGTTGAGAGTGGCTCCACTTAGCTTCTCACTGAAGTAAGCTATAGGCCTTTTGTCTTGAGTCAACATAGCCCCAATTCCCAACCGGAAGCATCACACTCTACTTCAAAAGTCTTCTCAGATTTTGGCAAAGCCAAACCCGGAGCCTTGGTGAGGCATGACTTCAGCTTGGAGAAGGCTTTCTTTTGTGCTTCTCCCAATTTGAATGGAATATACTTCTTGATCACGTCAGTAAGAAGAGCAGCTATGGTGCTAAAGTTCTTGACAAAACGGCGGTAGAAGCTTGCCAAGCCGTGAAAACACCTTACATGACCGATTGATGTAGGTGTTGGCCATTATTCAATAGCTTTGATCTTTTCTTGATCTACACAAATTTCCTGCGAACTAATGACAAAGCCTAAAAACACAAGCTCATTGGTGCAAAAAGTGCACTTCTTAAGGTTCGCATAGAGCCTTTCTTGACAAAGAGTCTCTAGTACTTGCTTAAGGTGCATCAAATGATCGGACAAACATGAACTATAAACAAGAATGTCATCAAAGTGTACGACAAAAAACTAGCAAATATAAGCCCTTAAGACTTGTTTCATGAGTCTCATGAATTTGCTTGGTGCGTTGGAGAGTCCAAACGACATCACAAGCCACTCATAGAAACCTTGTTTTCTTTTGAAGGCGGTCTTTCACTCATCACCTTCCTTCACGCAAACTTGATAATAGCCACTCTTGAGATCTATCTTGGAGAAGATGGTGGCTCCATGAATTTCATCTAGCATATCGTCTAAACGTGGAATGGGATGGCGGTACTTGATGGTGATGTTGTTGATTGCACGGCAGTCCATACACATCCAACATGTTCCATCCTTCTTGGGCTTGAGCAAGACCAGAATAGCACATGGACTAAGGCTCTCACGGATGTATCCCTTATCCAAAAGGTCTTGAACTTCTCGCTCTAGCTCTTTAGCTTCTTGCGAGTTGATGCGATAAGCCGCACAGTTCGGTAGAGCAGAGCTGGGCAGAAAGTCAATCTGTTGTTCTATGGCTCAGATCGGTGGTAGACCAGCTAGTGTCTTTTCTGGATACATTTCTTTAAATTTCTCTAAGAGCTCACGGATCCTTGGTGGCAAATCTGCACAAGACATCTCTAGACAAATATTCTCTTTCAAGAGCATTAGTAGCACGGTTTGCTTGGCACATATGGTCTTTTCAATAACACTCAAGAGTCACAAAGAGAGAAGGTTCACTTACCTTGGTGGACTAAATCATCTTCATTTGAAGATCATGCACTTGGGCGGGTGTTAAAGGTGCCAAACTATACTTGCGCTTTTCATGCATGAACGAGTAGAAATTGGTGCGGCCATTTTGAACGGCTTCCTTAGCAAACTGCCATGGCCTGCCAAGTATAAGGAGACCAGTTTGCATGGGAGCTACATCACGTAATGCCTGATTTTGGTACATGCCAATGCTAAAAGGAATGGTCACTTGCTCCGAGACTTTGATTTCCACCATGTCGTTGAGCTATCTCAAGCAGTACGGCCTTGGGTGATTTGTGGTGGTGACACCTACTTTCTCAACCAAAGACTTGCTAGTCATGCCAGTACATGAACCACTATCTATAATAAGGTACATAACTTGCCATGTATAGTACATCTTGAGTGGAAGATGTTTTCTCTTTGTGCGGTTTCTTCAAGCTTAATTATGGAGCTAAGAACGCGGCAAGCTACAAGGAGTTCTCCTACGTCCGGATAGGCTACAGTCTCCTCAGCCTCTCCTACTACTTCATTTATCTACATCTCGTCTTCATCTTGTGACTCGTACTCTGCTCCATTGGTGACAATCATTGTTCTTTATTTTGGTCATTCTCTAGCCATATGTCCGCAACCTTAACACTTGAAACACACAATGTCACGGGTTCTAGTAGCATTTGAAACTTTACTAACCTCAGGTCTTTGGTTCTTAGCTATTTCTTGATCAGCTCTCTTGTAACGAGTTTCTTGCTCAATGGCCTTTCCTTTGTCTTGCGGCCTAGCGGTGGGTGCGGTCCAAGTGTTGGTGTTCTTGGGTGATTGGACGTAACCATCTTTCTCTTTATGTGTTGCTCAGCTTAAATGGCAAAATGTAGCAACTCACGCAGCTCGTGATATAGCTGTCTCTCCACCTTTCTAGCTGTTCGGTCTTGTAGACCATCCAAGAATTGCGCCATGATATTCTCCTCCGGTTCCTCGGTTTTTTGGCGGTTCCTCAAGCATTCAAACTCCTCAAAGTACTCCTCCACGAACCTATTTCCCTGCACCAACTTATGAAACCTTTTCTAGTAAGTCTCTATAGAAATAAGGAGGCACATACTTTTTCCTAAAATTAAACTTCATCTCTTCCCAAGTGGTGACTTGGTTATAATGATGGCGTCTACACTTGGCCATGTCACCATCCCACCATGACAAGGTGTTGTCCGTGAGTTGAGCTGCAGCAAAGCTCACTCTCTTGTGGTCAGCATAATGGTAGCACTCAAAAATGTACTCCATCCTCATCTCCAATCGAGATATGCTTCCGGATCGACCTTACCGGCAAACGTTAGTGTGATGAGTTTTGGGTTGACATTGTTGCAAACTGGATCGTCCCACTCACATCCACGGTCGGGGTTGTGGATCTCTTCCACGTACGGTACAGTTCCTTGGTGGAGGGTCATCCAGATCAGGGTCAAGCTCTTCATCCCGGTATGCATCCTCTCATAGTCCCACGAGTGATTAGACGTATGCGTATTGCCTGAACACGGTTCTAGATGGTCCATGCGGGTGGTAAGGGCTTGCAATTGGGAATTGATTTGTGAAAGTGTCTCAGCAACACTTGGAACATTTTTGTTCATGCTTCATAAACACGAAAATAGAGTAGTTACTTTTCTTTTCTTTCTTTTTTTTGTAAAAATGTAAAAGCATGAGAAAGAGTAAAACACAATATGGAAAACTTCAATTATGGAAAGAACACAATTCTCTTCACCGTACACGAGTTTAGAGATCAAGAACAGATTTCTTTGTCTTCTACAATTGAAAACTAAGAAACCTAGCTGTCCCAAACGAGATACAACTTAGATCTATGCAAACAATAGCTCACACAACTGGGAAATTCAAATCTAGCAACCTATGCGACAACTATGAATGAAACAATCAATATAACGAAAATGAAAACGACAAAAAGGATAGATACAACCTTCTAGGAAACCTTTGGCTCTGATACCAAAATTATACAAGCTTCAAGGTGCTTCTCTAAGGTTGATGGGAGTGAATTCTTATTCGAAGGGAACCGTGTGTACTTTCTTTGAAAAGATAGTGACTAAGTGGAAATGTGATGGATTGAGGAGCGATCCACAAGAAGAATGGTGGGCTTCTTGATACACTCAAACACACTCTTGATCAAGGGAAATCCTCTCAAGATCTCAACGTGTGGTTTGAAACATTAGACAAGTGGATATGCTTTCTTCGGCTAGGTTGTAAGAAAATGTTTGTTCTTTATTGATCTAACTTGAAAAAGGTTACACGGCTGCAAAGGGACCTTATAAATGGTTCTATCAGCTAGCCCTAATGCTGACTCAATTCAAATGGAAGAAAATAAAAGATGGGTCGCAGCGCATTAACAAACAAGAAACAAAAAGCAAGCAAACTAAAGTTCAATGTGTTGCCTTGTTTCACAAGTTGAAGCCTTGGTCCACTTTGTTAAATAAAAGGCCTAGAGACTCTAAGACTCTCTATCCTGAGGTGATGGAACCAATGGGCCTGGTGGACCTGCAAAGACATTCAATTGAATTATAAAACATACCTTGTTGGACCGGATAAGAGTCCAAGCCTTGTTGGTTGCTTCTAGCTCAAGTATTGACGGCTCTTGGCTCTCTTGATTAGCTTCTTGAATGTCTTGGTCTTCTCCTTGATGTGTGGCTTGGTCTTGGCTTGAGTTCTTGACCTTCTCTGCACTTCTTAAAAAGACTTCAATATGGCTCTTGTCGATCTTGGTGCAGTCCGATGTGTGAACATCATCTTCCTTGCTCAAGACGTCAGCTACAACTTCTCCTAGTTGCTCTCTAATCTTGCGTGCTCTAGCTCTGGTATTGGCCTGCTTGGTTCAATCGGCATGATGTCCTCATCACCAAGATACTTGCATGCCTCACCCTGAGCCATCAAGGCATTCCTCTGTTGATGGATCGCTGGTATATATAAGGAGGGATAGATTGGGTAGAGGCATCCCTCTAATGCCCAACTTGATGTGCAGAGCCGCGAGTCCAGTAAGTATGCACCATAAATGGGAGCCTTGCAAGCACCCCTTGCAGGACCTAGCTTAAAAGACAACACATATATGCCTCTACACAGCGTACAAGTCGAAGGAATAGCTCCACTGAGTTATCCTGGCCTGTACAACTACACGCTTGAGGATATAGATGCCTTAACCGCATACCTTTTTGATTTCTAAAAGATACCTCGCTCCAACCTATCATTGTAAATACCATTGCATTTTTTATTGCTTTTGCTTGGTTAATTCTCTAGAATTCTCCTTCATACTTTTATCCACACAAGGGATTATGTGATTTAAGTTTTTGGATGGTCACTATGTTTTCTGTGTTCTTATTTTCGATTCTCATCGTAGAACATGCATTCATCTCAGTTTGATAAAAATCAAAAAAAAATTCATTTAGCATATTTCATTGCATAGGATAGCATTAAAGGCATAGACAAACCATAAAATTTTGAAATTTTTTGAAAACGCATTTCATAAAAACAGAGTGTTCATGTAGATGGATTCATTTAGTATTGTGTCTAGGTTGCATTCAATTAGGATTCATGCATCTGCACTTGTGCTTTGGGACAGTCTTGATAAATTAGTTAGCTAGTAACCATTTTGAAGCCTTTTGATTGGTAGTCTTTCCCTTTGGAAAGCTGATGGATAGATCATTTACCTTGTTGAACTATGCTTTTATTGTGTCTTAAAAGAGTCTGGTTTGATTCCTTATAATGGAATTTAAACTGCCAATCTAGGGCCTTGAGACGCATTGACTGCTTTCCTTTCTTGAGTTTAGCTTGATAGAAACTAAAGGTGATATTCTTACAAATGCACTTCATTCAATGATGCCTAAGGTGAGCGGGAAATGTGCATAAACTCGTATATTTTTGTGTCTCATTGAGAAAGCTGAGAGCAGGACATGAAACAACTCTCTCATGTTTGCGGATCCTCAAAAGGACATGATGCAAGCCTCTGATTGGTTGTGGATCCAAAGACCATGAGCTTGTGTTTAAAAAAAACCAAAACAAGATATAACAAATGTGCTGAACTGAACTAAGTCAAGTTAAGCTCAAGAAGGTCGAACCATATGTTCTTTGATCTCTAGTCCCTTTGGAGGCCGGCACCACTAGAAACAAGGGATTAAACTTGTATTGTTAGAGTCAAGCTTAGGCATTAGGGATCTTTAGACTAGATGCTAAGCTTGGATGCAATTACATTGTGGTCTTCCAAAGTGATAAAGGTTCATGTGTGGATTACGGTCTTGGCTTAACAAGTTGCTCATTAAAAGAGATGTTCCCTGTGTTTGCGACTTCTCCATCTTAGGTCGTTGCACTTGCTTCAGGCCAAGCAAGATCTAAGTTTGGAGGAGTTGATATGTCTGGATTTTACCCCTTTTTAGGATCTTATTTCAACTCCTTTTGCATCCATTTACATAGCATTTCCATAAAATTAGGGTCATTTAGGTTCATATTGCATATTTTTCCCTTGCATTTTCATTTGCATTTGGAGTGATTTTAGGTACTTTAGAGGCTTTTTGGAGTGTTTTGGACACAAATGGATGCAAGGAGATATCTGGATGTTGTTGGAGTGCAAGAATAGAACATAGGAAGCAGCTAGGACCAAGATCCTTCTTGCCTTTCACCTAAGCCTCAAAGTACGGATCACAGTATTGACTGGACTCTGACTTGGTGGACGCAAGCTCCCACCTTTTTGTAGAACACTCGCTTCTCAAAGTTTCACCTCGCAACCTGATTTGCGAGTCTTAACATTGCCAAAGAAAGGAGCACGTCTCCAACCCACTACTCGAAGTTGCATTGAGTGCCTTATTTTATTTCCTTTTGTTGACTCTTTTAAGTTGGTGTTGACCACTTAGGGTTATCTTGTAGTGGGATATAAATACACTTATAGCCCACAAAATCATCATCATTCACTCTATTTTCTATATCTAGCAAAGTTTAAGTTTCCTTTTTCTCTCTTTTCCTTAGTCTTTGCCATTTATATGATAGATTTGTTCTATATCTTTAAGGTACTTTAAATTCTGTTTTTACCTTTTTGTATAGTTCCTTTTGTTCTTTTCATCTCTATATTTCATTTCCATCTTTGAGTTGATACTTTTAAAAATGAAATATGAGTAGATCCATTGTGGTTCTCGAGAATGGGGTAGATTTGTTCAGATCCAAAGGTTTCCAAGCTTATTTCAGATTATTTATGCATAGATCTCTTTGAGTTAGGGTTTTCTTAATGCCTATTTCTTTTTGATGAACTGAAATATGATAATACTCATTTCCTAATTGTTTATTGAAATGTTTGACTAAACCTTGCTTGAAATAATAGTTCTTACCTCAAGTGATTGTTGTTAGAATTTTTATTAGACTATTTTAGACTTGATCTTAATGCCTCCTGGATTACAATTAATTGATGAGAATCGAATTTGATTGTTTTCTAGGTTAAGTTTCATTTCATGAGAATGATTGAGATTGTTGATTTCTTATCTAGAGATCATCCCTATTAAGTTGATAAGAAAGTTCTGGATCATTTGGTGAAGTTCTGATCACTGACCCTACTCCTTAAGAATCCCTCCCTAGCTTATTATTACTTGCCTTTTTCACACTCTGTTTTATTGCTTAAACTCTTTTTTACTTTGCTCTGTTTTCGTGTGCTCTGTTTTTCTTTTTAGTTTCGTTTGATGATTGTGATAGAATCTAGATTTATACTTGGCCTGAATTAGGACGATCTTTTCATTGTTTGATTGTCCTAGAATATTTGGATTTGATAACATAGGGGTAAAAATTTGTGTTATCACCTTGTGATTTGGCATGATTTAATCTTGACCTTAATGGTCTTAGTAAGGGTTAGAAGCTCTATGTTGATGGACTTGTCTATATGGCTCATATTCACTTTAAGAATTCAACAATTTGGGTTTCACTTGCTAGATACTTAAAAGAATTTTTGAGAACTCTTGTGAATTGGGTGTTGCCAAGAATTGATGAGGTGTTGAGTTTATCAAATGGTTACTAGAGAGAGAACTGTAATTATGATATTGGCTTTAATACATTGCAATTATCTTCTCTAGTCTTAGTATTAAATTACTTTCTTTGAATATTTTGTAGAAAGAATGCCAACAAAGTCTAGTAACCCTCCACCACTTGACACTAAGGAATCAAAAGGAAAAGACAAAGCTCCAGCTGAGATATCAAAGACGATGCACACAAATGATAAGCCTTCCACAAAGAAATATAAATCATCTCAAGCAAGCAAGGGGTCACTGGTTTCTCCGAAAACTAATTGGATATTCCCAGATATTGATAAACTCCTTGGGTATATATTTGATGAAGAAGAGAACCTCCATCATGAGCATGAAGAGGAATCTCGAGGATATAATGATGATATGGTCCGAGGAGCTTCTCCTTGATAAGGTACCAATTCCACCACTTTGTACATAGTTTTTTTGTTTTCTTTTGCACTTTTGCTATGCTTTGTAGAGGTATTTCTTTCTTAGTTTTTACTTTCTCACAGAGAGAGTGAAAAGTAAGTCCAGGAGAGGGGACTGGTTGGTTGCTAATGTATATCTGAGTTGTTTGTTTTCTTTCTTTAAGTCATTAAATTACTTTAAAAAAAACCTTTAAAAATTTTCTTTTGCAACATTCTTTTAGTGTTTGAGTTTAGAATCATGTAGGAGCATTGGGAACATTGATGAATTGCCTTGAAATAAGCTTGATGATCCATTTCTTAGGTCTGTTGCCCAATTTACTAGTTTTTTGATGCATAACTAGGTTATTGAAAGGTAAGATTGATCCTTGCTTAGAATTCTCGGTTTTATGTTCTTACCTTACTTGAATCATGTTTTGATTTGAAGCCATTCCTTAATTATTATAACCTATTCTTGAGTTTCATTTATCATGTCTATGCATTGCATTAGAGCTCATGGATACACATACATACTTGGATTTCTTTTGCCTTTGTACCACCCGTTGTGATCGAAGTAGCTAGTTCCACTTGAATGATCGGTCCTTACCCTAGCCTTCTTTCAAGACACATTTGATTGTTGTGTGTGTGAGGCTTTATTTCGGAATGAGCATAGAAAGTGTTAGGTTTGAGCCGACAAGAATGGTATCTCATGTAGTTTCAATTCACGCTTTTGAATTGGATAGGACTAAGTGGGAATTTGATCATGTGTGTGAGTTTACTTGGTTTTGATCTTAAAAGAAATGATTGAGAAAAGGTTTGAAAAAAAAGGAATGTCCAAAGGAAATTTTTGGAGAGAATGGGTGCATGAAAAGAAGAAAAAGTGGTCTAGTAAAGAGCTTCGGATGAATGAAAATGACAAATGGACCATAGTGCTAAATGAAACACTAAACCCGCTAGATACCAATAAGTTTTAAACCTGTCTCCTTAGAACAAGAATGAAGTGTTGAAGCTTTAAGTTGATCCAAAAGAATGAAAAGAAGTGAAGAAAGCCTTGTGACAAATGGTAGAAACTAGGATCATCACTAGGATTAGATATGGTTTAGGATTGAGTTTGATTTTTGTGTATTTGGGCAGATGAGGTTCTATTCTTGTATGCATCTATTGACTTTTATGGTTAGCATTCTTCTAAAGCTCATTCTATTCATTGAGAGATCCTTGCATTAAACATCTTGAGCCATATATAAAAGTGATCATTTTCATCTCTTAAGCCTTACCCTTATCCAAACAAGTTCATTGAATATACATCGCTTGATTCAGGGTTTCTATTTAAAGAATGGTTGGTTTGAATGCATGACTAGGTTAATGTAGAATTTGGATTAAGGTTGTGAAGAGTATGGCTAAGATTTTTAAGTATACTTGCTTATTATGCATTCTGGAATTGCAAACTTGGACACTGAGGTTAACATTGGATCAGCTTGATTTGGCTTTGAGTTCCCACTCACAGCTTCTTCTTTGGTTTTTTCATTTGTTTTCTTGAGGGCAAGCAAAAGGTAAGTCTGGGGGAGTTGTTATACATCATATTTACACATATTTCCATTCATGTTTTGATCATTTTTTCATCACTAAAGATTCACACTCATTCATTTTAGTGTATGTTTTCTTTGGTTTTGCATTATATAGTTTAGATAGATTGAGTCGCATATTTGCTCATTTTTAAGCTTTTAGGTGGATTGGAGCTACGTTTTGTAGGTGTGGCAGCTAAGGATCACACTAGTAAGGAGTATAAAAGAGATGAGAGAAGCATCCGGGAATAATTCTCGACCAGAAAAGTTTCAGCAAAAATTCTTGGGCAAAAAGTCATGAAAATTGCACAGAAGGAAATTTCAACTACGTAGTCGTGAAAAACTGCTCGTGAATCCTAGCTAGACAGCTTTTTATATTTTATCTTATCCGGTTTGTCCCGTGTCGACCCAATCCATTCGTAAAAGAATTTTACCCTTATTTTTAGAACATATCCTATTTTTCTAACATTTTTCTAGAGAGAGTTTTAGGGAGAATACTAGAGACCTTTGTTGGATGATGATTACTAGATCATTTATTCTATCTATTGAATATCATTATCCTTTCATTATGTTAGTCATTTCTTATTTTACTTTGTATTCCATTATGACGCTGTGCGAGTAGTTGATAGGATGGTTTAAGGTTTCGTAGATCCTAGAGTGTGGTTATTGATTGTTGATTCTTACGTTGTTAGATTCCTTCATATTAGGTAATCTTAATGCTAGATTTAAGCTGGCCATTTGAAATTAGATGCTAAGAAGTTTCATGTTCGAGAGGTGGTCAATGAAATTCCGGAGATACCTTTTTGAGATTTTTTTCCTTAACCATTGATAGATGAAGTTAGTAAGATTAATGGACTTATTGAGCTTGTTTGTAATACTTATTGATAGATTCATTTGCAAATAAGAGTTTCTAAATTGGTTGATTAATATAGAGTTCAATGCTATAAGAGTATGTTGATCTAGAATTATGTTTCATATCTTAGGTTGAGCATAATGGTTCTTTCTTGCATCATCAATTCATAGTCCTTCCACTGAATCAATTACCTTGCCTAAAATATTTGCCTTGTTTAATTTTCTTTACCTCTTTATCGTTCGATTTTTGTCTAAGTGTTCCGAGTTTGCATTTACTTGGTTTATGCTTTGTTTGTTTTCAATATATGTTGAGTAGTAGTCATAGTTTAATTTCAATCTCTTTGGATTGTTTTAGCTTAAGTGAGAACCCTATGATCTTATTGCATTAGTTCTAGGTTCCTTTTGGATTCGAACCTCAAGTACAGACATTGATGTATTGCACTTGTTAAAATTAATTGTGTATCATTTTTCTCATTCCATCTTAACCAATCATTTGATTTCATCATCTCTACAATATTTCATATTCATCATTTTT
>OVBA01005496.1:0-19722 GCA_900406435.1 Lepidium aucheri
ATGGATGCAAATGCGAGCCACAATCAACGGAAAAAGAAGATCGGAAAGAAATTCCGGCAAAAAACCGGTGAGATTTTGTGCGCAGAAAAGGTCGTTACGGAGAGAAAGAGATAGTTCGCTCTGATACCATATTAGTTAAACTGATCTCATTCTCATTAATTCAACTAATCTGTACAAGTGGAGTTTATATACATAACCATTAGACCTTAACCGGTACAAAATAAGCTAATCAACTATATACAAGTTANCTGCTGAGCAACGTGTATACTTCGCTTCATACCATCTGGAGGATGATGCCAATGAGTGGTGGGAAGCAACAAAAAACTCTCTGGAAGAAGCAGAATCACTAATCACGTGGGAAGTTTTTGAAGGTGAATTGAGAGCCCGTTTTGGACCATCTGGAGCTGAGGATTTCGATGAGCTGTTATCGAAAATATACCAAAAGATTTCATTGCGTGATTACCACAAAGAATTCGAAAGACTGCAGAACAAGGTTAAGGGATGGACTCAAAAGGCTTTGTTAGGGACTTACATTGGTGGCTTGAAGGATCCTATTGCAGACACTCTTCGCCTGTTTTGATCCACCAATCTGAAAGAGGCAATCGATCTGGCTCGTACTCGCGATGATTAACTACATCGACAACGACGCTATAGTTTCACTACTGTTACAACAAGAATACATCATCGTCTGTTACGGAAGGGCTGAAGGTACAGACACCACGTGAGAGAGAAGCAAAAAGGCTGAATTGGGAAGAGATGAAACGAAAGAGAATCTTGGGGTTATGCTTCAGCTATGATGAAAAGTATACTCCGGGACATCGATGTAAAAAATCGCAATTGTTTTTGATGGAAGGCGAAGAGGATGCGGATGAGGACTTCATGGATAGTTATGAATCAATGGAATCTGATGTTTCATTACGTTCCCTTACGGGATGGGGTACACCAATAATCGTCGCTTGGTGGTACTAATTGACAGCGGCACAACACACTATTTTTGGGAGACAAAGCAGTTAAACGCCTGAGTCCAAAACTGCAAACGATACATCCTTTCACGGTCAAAGTCGCCGACGGGCACCCACTCCGCTGTACCGGAATGTTTCATGACCTACCCGTTTGAATTGGCGGCGAGGAATTTGCTCTGGATTTTTTCCAGTTGCCGTTGATAGGATTGGATGCTGCACTTGGGCCAACTTTATATGATTAAGTTTGATCGTGTGGGCCGACAGGTTAAGATAAATGGGCATATGAAAGAACAAATTCTAGAAATTCAAGTGGAGGAATATACAAAAGCAGCGTTAGAGGACCAGGCCTTATTTGCATTATTAGTGGGAGCCCATGATGGAGATCATCCAAAACAGATTGACATCACCACTTCAACGAGTCCCGAAGACAAGCTTTTTGCAACTCCGACGAAGCTACCACCAAGACGTCAAATTGAGCATCGTATTGTGCTCAAGGAAGGAGCGGATCTAGTAAACGTACGGTCATACCGCTATGCTCACTTCCAAAAAGATGAAATTGAGAGACAAGTGCAGAGTATGCTTGATGCATGATATAAGAAAACTAATCGAAGAGAATTCAAATAGAAAAGCAAAAGCTTTATTGATTGTTCTAAAACTCAAAAACATAAAGTTGTAGGGATTTTGATTGATATTGAAAAACTAAGACTACATGTGCGTTTTATAATGAATAGAGAGAACCTAATTGGCTAAAGAGATAATGAAAGACTTAAAAATAGGATAGAGAAAAATCTTAGTGAATCTTAACAACTTGGGCTTCACGCTCAAGTCACAATTATTTTACGGTAACAAATTCCCCTGGGTTGAAAGAACCTTGTCCTCAAGGTTTAGGAACGTTGCTTTGGAGAATAACAATAGTCTGGAGAATGCTCTTTCCTGTAACTTGTTTCACTTGTGAGAGCATTAGGTTTGAAGATCTTCTTCTCTTCACTCTCGTCTTTATCAGAATCTGAATCATTGTTGTCCATCTCCACAATGAAAAGCTGCGCCTTCTTATGGACAAGACAGTGCTCTGGAGTATACTTTTCATCACAAAAGTAACACAACCCTTTGGATCTTCTTTCACTCATGAATTCTGCAGAAAGATTCGGTTTAGAAACCTTTGCTTTGCCTTTATCAAAAAAAGCTACACTTTCTTGTGGAACCCCTTGATTTCTCTTGTAAAGACCGGTTTCTTTCTCTTGTTTGGGCTGAGTCGAATGTTGGGAATTAGACCACGAAGAAGAAGCACTTGCAGCTGGGTTTGCATTCTCAAATAACCGACCTAACATAAGACATTGTCTCACCGTCTGTGGCTGGAACATTCGCACATGCATCTGGGTATCATTCCGTAGTCCAGCTAAATAGATACTCACCAAATACTGCTCAGGAAAATTAACTTTCAGCTTGATCACATCGAACTTGTTGTGGTAGTCAACAATTCCGTTAGTCTCTCGCAGATTTTTTAAGCTCAGCAATCGAATCATCAATCACATCCTCAAACCTTTCAATCAAGAGGACTTTATAAGCAGTCCAATTGCTCAACATACTGGAACCAACATTAGACTGAATGAAAGAGCGATGCCAAGTAGCAGCTTCACCAAAGAAGTGAATAGAGTCTAGTCAAACTTTCAAATTTTCAGGCGTTTGGTCCACCTCAAAAAACTCTTCGACCTTGAAGATCCAATCTCGTGTGTCTTCTCCATTAAACTGTGGGAATTCAATCCATCCCAATCTGGTTACTCCTGCATAAGGTCCTGGTAATGGAGCCAAGGTTATGTCGTTACCTGGAGCCATAAGAATTTGATTTGAAGAATCCAGAGGAATGGAGTTGTATGTTGAATGTTCTCAGTTTCCATTGTCGATGAGGAAGAAGCAGGTAGTGCAAGTAATACTTGATTCATCAACGCCATCATGTCTGCAAAATTTCTTTTGATTGTCTCAGATATCCGATCCTCCTGAGAAGCCAAACGTTCGCCTTGAGCAGTAAGGATATTACCTTGTGCAAGCATCATCTTCTCCAACGATGCAATCCTTTTGTTGAGAGTAGACTCAACGGCTTGCTCTGTTTCTTTGCCGGAGTTTTTCTTTGCAACTATGCTTGTAGTTCGAGAAAAGTGTTGGCTCTGATACCTTTGATATAGGAAAACTAATCGAAGAGAATTCGAATAGAAAAGCAAAAGCTTTATTGATTGTTCTAAGAACTCAAACACACAAAGTTGTAGAGATTTTAATTGATGATTGAAAAACTAAGGCTACAGGTGCCTTTTATAATGAATAGAGAGAACCCTAATTGGCTAAAGATATAAGGAAAAACTTAAAAATAGGATAGAGGGGAATCATAGTGAATCTTAACAACCTGGGCTTCACGCTCAAGTCACAATTATTTTCCAGTAACAATGCATGTCTTATACAGCCAAGTTCCAGTCTGTTCTCTTCATTGGTGCTGCTGGTTAAAAAACATGATAGTTTATGGAGATTTTGTATTGCCTACCACGCCTTGAATGATGTCACTATAAAGGATGTATTTCTAATTCCATAGTCGATGACATGTTAGATGAACTTCACGGAGCCACTATTTTCACAAAACTAGACCTCACTGCTAGGTATCAACAAGTGCGGGTAAATGTTTTTGATGTGCCAAAGACCATGTTTAGAACACACAATGGCAACTATGAGTACCTCGTCATGCCGTTTGTTATGCAACGCACCGTCAACATTCCAAGCTCTAATGAATACGATCTTCAAAGGTTTTCTTTGAAAATTCATCTTTGTGTTTTTTGAGGAAATATTCGTGTATAGCAGGACAGAAGCTGAACACCTTACACATGGTTAGACTGTGTTCAGAATATTACGGTAGCATCACCTCTTTGTGAAACGGAAAAAATGCAAGTTTGGGAGAAAGGAGCTGGAGTATTTGGGTCTCATCGTATCAGGCGAAGGGGTTAAAGTCGATCAAGAGAAAATCAAAGCAATGATTGTGTGGCCATCCCCAACAAACATCACAGCGCTTTGCGGTTTCCTCAGTCTTACCGGGTATTATCGTAAATTCGTTAAGGACTATGGTTCCATTGCTAAACCTCTCACCAATTTGTTGAAAAAGGGAAAATTTGAGTGGTCCGAGGAAACAGAGAAAACATTCACACAACTCAAAACAGCGATGACAACAACTCCTATACTTGCTCTACCTGATTTCAATTCTCAATACTTCTGTTTTAGTCAGTCTTTTATTCTGAAAATAACGAAAGATTATTCTCCTATGTTTAGGGAACCACTTTCACACTTTCCATTTATTTCTATTCCACGTTTGTAAGTAGGAAGTTCCTACGATTGTTCTGTTTGCTATTTAATAAAAAAAGAAAAAATAGGCAATTTGAATTGCCAAAAGTATTGTATTCTTGTGTTAGATTACATACATTAGAGCCCTAAATCTTGAGACCTTATCAAGCACACCAAATAGATTCTCTTCAATGTAGTTTTTCCCTACTCACCACCTGCAAGAATGAGAGATCTCCGAGTATTTCAAGGTTTTGAGGATCTATTCGAAGAGCACTTCGGTTTAAAAAAGAATATTATATTGCAAAAAGATAAAGTTGACAATTCAAATAGATGATAACATTGATCGGAAAAAAAAAAACATAACAAAAGTTTTGGTTTGACAAAAAAAGAATTCACCACCATGATCAGGAAACTTTTTTAATATGCATCAGCTGCCATTAGTCCCTTCTTGCCATGCTTCGTCTCATATGATTACTGCAGAATGTCCCTTAGCTTCACCTGTTCCAAAAGATTTAGTTCCATCCTCCTCGTCAACCTTTAAAGCTCCCATCAAACCAAGAATCTCAAAGTGAGCAAGCATCTTCGTCATCCATAAAGTGTAATCATCTATTTCCAACTATTTGCACAATACAGCACAAGTGACTTCCTCCGATGTTATGCTTGTTATTTTATACATAAGTATGTCTCCAAACTCATCATATTGCTTCGACAAAGATTGCAACATCACTATAGCTTGATCTTTACGAGATCATGTAAAGAAGTTAAAACATAGAGACTTTAGCATTACTTATTTCATCAATCAAGGTCTGACTCGATGTATCCTCCTTTTCAACAGATTTCTTTTTCTTCGGAGTTTTTGTTTTTTCCTTTTTGGGAGACGTTATATCTAATAACCTTTGTTAGCATCTACTTCATCAAGGTCAATTACATTGGCAGAAGTAGGAATATGTCGGGCATCTGGAAATCTTCTCGACCTATCTTGTCTTCAATTTCTTTACGAGATCATGTAAAGAAGTTAAAAAACTTTAAAATTCTTATTCGGCATAAACTATTCAAAGATAGCAATAAAAGAAAAGGAAAGAAGGTTACTTTGAGAAGTCTGAGATGTTGTCCATGCAAGAAGGTCATTAGAATTCTTTTTCCAACAAATCCGGGGAACTCGTAGAAACTTCTCAACTTTAGCGTTGCAATCAGAAAGAGGAGTTCTTGTCGTAGGGTGATTCACTACAAGAAATAGATTTTAGTATGTATTGTCTCGGGCATTATGACAATACAAGGCATTATAAAATACCGAGATACCTAAATTCTACCGCCACGCTTTGCTCAACCAAATTCAAATCTCCTGCTAGAGGGCAGAAATAGGTTCTCATTGGCGTGAGCAAAGAAGAAATGGTGTATCTAGTTATTGACTTTTGACAAAAAAATTGTAAAGGAAACGAAGACCCAACTTGGCCTCGACATAGTAAGTCACGTTAAGAGGGGTCTTTGCAATAAATTGAGTTATATCCTCAAAAAGCCGAGTTGAGATATGAACACCAGATTCATATATTGAGGATCAAAGCGCCAAGAATGTTTTTTATCCCCGAAGATTGAAGTTGGGTCATTGCAATACCTCATGAATAGCAGTAGTCGGGCAGAAGTTGAGGAGTTGAAACTCACTTTCCAGTTTCCATAAACCACCAATCATAGACCGCTACGAAACCATCTACTGGAGTCCAAGGTCTGTCATCTGGTTTTGGGATCCAGATGTCGGCCTTCTTCAGTGTCGGGCATATTTCAAAGGCTTTTAGCTAGTTTCTTCTGTGTAATCATGGTTGCGGGAACTTCAAAGGTATCATGCCATCTTTGCATTTCTTCCATCATGTCTAAAGGAATCACAAACACAATTGTAGCTCGAGAAGAAGCTCCCAATTTGTTGAATCTAGGAGTCACCTCGGAGCCACGATTCGTATATTCAAAGTTGTTCGCTTCAGCATCAGAGCTTCTAGCCGAGACCCTCTCATGTCATGTTCTCTTCCAACATCATCATAATACCAGAAGCAACAAGCAAAGACATTTGGTACCAGAACTAGTATCTAACTAAACTCTATTTCTTCGCATCTCAGAATATATTTTGCTGCGGAGGAAAATAAAATCTACGGCGTCTCCACAAAATAGAAAATTAAAATAAGAGATAAGACGAAGAAGTTACCTTTCTAGAATTTGAGGAGCGGGTAAAGGTAAATTATGGTGAAAGTCGCGTAGTATTTATAGAGGATTACCAGAAGCCGAAGTATCGCAGCACAATTCATCGCATAAGGAGCCAATAAAAGTATGACACATGGCCCAAAGATTTTAGAAGAAGATTATTTTTCAGACTCGGAATTTATGAGACAATTATCCGTTTTCGAGGGGAGACACAATTGTCGGAGATGGATATCGGATCTTCCTTTTCGGCCCAAACTAATATTAAACCCATAAGCATCTCATCTCAGCAATATGGTGAAGTGTTTGAGATACTGCTTTATCTTGAGATAACATCTCGGAAATCGGATCATCTCAAAATAAGGTTACTTGGCCGATATACTATTGAAGAAGAGATATGGAAATGTTCCGTAAAGGTAACAGAATATTTCCAAACATCTCGTAAGATTTTCAAGATAATGTCAAATCTTAACTACTAATGTAATATTTTTCATTTTGAACTTGTTTGTTCTTGCAATATCTTCAATATAATTTCAAATCTTAACAAACAAAGTAATATTTCCTATAACTTAAAATCCCAGGATGTCATCACTTTATTATTCTCTAAACAATTCTCTTTGCAACCTTAATACACAAAATATTTGCTCATCTTGTCTTTTAATCTCAGAATCAGATAAAAAACCTTTTGTGCTAGATCTAGTTCAGACGTTACACAATATAAAATATGTGAATAACAAAATATAAAGAATATTTAATAAAAATCTTTTAAAAAGAATTAGAACTTTACAACACGTATAGTTTCAAAACAAAGTATATTTCTTAAAATTATATACCAAATGTAATACATTTTCATATTTTCATTTATTTCTATAAATTAATAATTTATATTATCAATTTGTAAATAAATTAATAAATTTTAAAAGTCTCAATATTATTAATTTATAAAAATTGTTTTACTACATAAAACGAGAGAAATTTAGCTTGTCTATTTAGTACTAATCAGAAGTCATAAAATATACATGAAATTATTTATGGTGCCAAGTACTCATGTGTTTCGACGAATGACTTAGAATGAGTGTTGATTGGTTCAGCGAAAATCGAAGGCATCCACTAAATATGTCCATCTTCAGCTCAAACTTTAAAATAAGCAAGAGATGACAGGGTTCAATGGAGTCGCCGTGCAAGAAGGTGTTAAGCATTTACGTCAGATGCTGACGTCATCATTGTCCGTTTCATGGCTATGGTCATGGTCGTTGTCGTTGAGGAATTGTGGAACAATGTCACAATCAACACGTTATCAGGTTTTAGGTCTCTGTACACAATTCCCATCATGTGGAGACACTCTAAGAGAGTGTTATTGGATGTTGAGTTTTAATGGATTTTAAAATCTGAACGAAATTCATGGTTATTAGATTGTGTATTTGGTAAAATCAATTAAAATATCATGTTATTGGATCATGTATTTGAGAAAGTTTATTAAAATCTATTGTTTTTTTTCCCTTAAAACTGAATATATTAAGATGAAGACATAACATAGTACACAAAAGTTACTACATGAGGTTAGGAAATATAAGCAAAGAGGCAAAACAGGAGAAAAGGCAAATACATTAGATAAAAGTTAACTAAGCTCTCCCTACCCTATCAAGATGAATCAGGGAGTGGAGCATTCCAAGCAAAACGCATAAGGATTTGGATGCTTGGTTGGATGAGACATCTTCTAGGCCCAGATATCTTTTCCTTGAGGAGACCATGTTCTAATTGTATGTTCAATCTCCATGTCCTCACTTGAGTAATTTAGTAGACTTCAGAAATTAATGCACTTGTGTTTCCTTCCAATCTTTCTTTTGATGGTAATAGAGAAGCAACATCCAATCAGACCTCGACCAAATCTGATGTTTATTTCTAGTGGATGAGACTTTAAAAAAAGTCGCTTAGTTGACTTATCACTCACTTTAGGAGAAAGGAGTGATGAAGGGGACGATTCGACTAAACCCAGGTAGACATAGACAAGTCAATCTAAACAGAACTTAATCCGACTTTGAAATAAACTCAGAAGACCAACACACAAGCTCATTCCATCTGCTTGGATATATCACCGATAATCGAAGAACATAGATGAGATTGATGTAGTGAGTAATATGGTAGAAAATATGATGGCTATATAAAGATAGACGAAACAGGGACTCGACGTCTAAAGAAACCCTAGAGGTATACTCCCATCACTCTATCGACGAAAGGAAGGAGGAGAGAATAAAAAGCTTAACCAAGCTACATAAACCTTACATAAGACATAACTAAGGAGACATGCAAAATCGATCGAACCCAAAAACTCCAAACCACCACATTGCTAAAGACAAGCAACCAAACGAAGATGAACAGAACACCACAACAATTACCAATTCAACTTGATTAAAAGGTTAAATATCTGGAACAACACCCGAAATAATCTAGAAATGGGATTTTACCTAACTACCAAATCTCATACTAGATTTAAGACCATAGAGCACTTAAAGGCTAAAGAAGAGGTAGAGTGACAAAATACACAAGATTGGAGCTCCTCACACCATGCATGTGCAGAGGAGATCTGAAGGAGGAAAGTTCATGGTCATCTTCAAAAAGGTTAAGCAAACGCGTTCGTAAGTGATAGTGGTGGAGAATTAGAGATTCAGATCGATGGTGCAGTGGGCTTCTTTTCTCGGCAGCGGTGGAACCGGCAACCACCAAGAAGGAGATCGACGGAGGACCACTCTCTCTCTCTTCGCACTTTGCACTTCTCCTCTCTGCATATAGAATTATTCTATTGTTATTCAATAAAAATTTAAAATCTGTTACATTTTCTCTCTCATAAATTTTAATGGATTCCGAACCTCTTTCACGACAAATATAAATCATATATATATATATATATTCTCATGGGATTCTGAAATTCAATCTCTTATTATTTATAATTCTCAATAATAATAAAATAAAATCATTGTTCACATCCAAAATTTATGCATTAAAAGAAAAATCTATAAAGGGAAAATGAAACTTCACAGTTTGAGTAAAAATCCCCTATTTTTTTATGGGTTTTGTGTCCCATCGATCTTTTTATGATCGATGATGAGCTTTTTAATAAGTATGAGATTCTTATTCCATTTTATAAAAGTTTTCTAAGTGATTGTTGCAAGACAATCATATAATTTTTCTACCCATTCCGTTAAATTAAATATCGAGAAGCAAAATCATCAGTACTAACTTCAAAATTTCTCAATTAAAATTCTGGGTTTATGTGATTGATGAAGTTTATATAAATCACTTGTATGTGTACTTGTCAGTTTTGGATTGGGTGAGTAACTCCTATTATGAAGGATAATATTGGTTCTCGAGCAAAGTTCATTATTTTAAATGTTTATTTTTGGACGAAGATCATTGAGTCCACTTGGATATTTAGATGTATCTTATATATTAAAGCGGGAGAAACTTTTACTTTGATCATGTTATAAACTATAGAATAAAATTAGGGAAAATTGTGGACTAAACATTGAACTTACAAAATCCGGTTGATTTACTGTTGGTAGGGATGTTAATATAGGTTGGCAAAACCCATTTAATAAATGGGTATGTTGTATAATTTTAAACCTATTTAAACCCATATATCTAAAAATGTTATATAGGTTTATATGGGTTTACCCATTTAGACCGATTTATTAAATGGGTATTAGTAAAATTAAATAGATATCCATTTAAACCCATTTATTAAATCTATTGTTGAATTTAGATATATTTAGAAAAATAAAAATAAATTATATAAATAATACTTTTCATGCATACTCATTTGCAAAAATAGGTTATGTCAAAAATTTTCTTTCGGTTTTCTTAAATTGTAATTATACTCTTACTTTCTTTTTCAAAAAAAAAAATTTCCCGCCAATTTTTTCGAAAAAACAAAATTCCCGCCAAATTTTTCCGCAAATTTTTTCTTCAACAAAAGTTTTTTCTACCAAAAAACACTTTGCCGAAAAAAATTTTGGCTGGAAAAATTTTTTGGCGGAAAAATAATGGCGGGAAATTTTTTTGGTGGGAAAATAACTCGAATATATTTTCTTCTTTCTCTACAAGATTTTATTGTATTAGTTTAGAATTCTCTCGATTCCAATGACTTCCAACTTTACCATCGTCGATAATGATTTCAAAATGACTTATTACAACTTATTATTACAATCATTATTTTGTTGTAATAATAAGTTTTTATGAATAAGTTTTTATTTTTTAACCGTCTCTATTTTGAACTATTTGATTTGAGGTATTTTACTTGGCTTTAAACAAAAATAAAATTATATTTTAATATTATTTGATTAGTTTTAATAAGTTAAAATAAATAAAGGATACTTAAATGGGTATAAATGAGTTTAAATGGGTACAAAATATTTAAATGGGTTTAAATAGATAAGGTTAAATGGGTATAAAACTAAATGGGATTACATGGGTTTGGGGTTAAATGGGTTGAGTTTTAAATGGGATGGGTCTAAATGGGGTGGGTTTACCCATATTAATATCCCTAACTGTTGACTTTAAAAAAACACTAAAGTTTGGGTCGACTCGGCTAATTAAACATTCTAAAGACCCCAAATTTAAAATTTCTCAAAATTTGAAAGTCAAACCGATTTTTGAAAGTTCTATTCTGTTCTCATCTTCATTTTAATGAACCCTTAAGCTTGCTTTTTACATTCTTTCATAAATGAGCTCAAATTTGAGTTTATTTAACATATATATCCATAAGTTTTAATCTCAAATTTGAACTTATTTTTGAAAGAAAAGAGAAAAACAAGCTTAAGGGTGCTTTAAAATGAAGTTAAGAACTAAATCAAACTTTCAAAAATCGGTTTGGTTTTCGAATTTTGAGAAAATTTAAAATTTAAAATTTTTGGAATGTTCAATTGGCCGAGTCAACCCAAAATTTAGTGTTTTTTTAAAGTCAACAGTAAATTAGTAGTTTAATTTACTAGATCCGGAGTTTGTAGTTAAATCAGCTGGATTTTGTAAGTTCGAAGTTTAATCCACAATTTTCTCGATAAAATTAATATATGGTTTGTAACAACCCTTAAAATAGGCTTAAGGTGGGTTTGACTATAAATTTTTATATAAATATTTAAAATTAATAAATATCTAATAGAAAAGGTTTTTAAAGTCTAAAATTTAATAAAATATTTTGGGTACAAACTCGGTTATTGATTCAGTTCTGGTCTGGGTTTAGATTTTGTTTTCTGGATACATATATTTAGGACTTCTTATTGTATTTTGTCGAGTACGATTCCTTTAGTTCAATATTTATTTGATTTAAAACTTATTCGGGTATTTTTATTTTTTGGACAGAGTTTGGTTTGATATAAAGCGAGTTTAGATTCAAATATTTTTATATAAAAATTCAAAATTGAAAAATATTTAATAAAAAACTCTTAAAAAACTAAAATTTGATTATTGATTTTAGTCTGGTTTGAATTTGGTTTGGATTTTTAAATATATAGATTTTGAACTCATTGGGATATTTTGTCGGGTTTGGTTCCTTTCATTCGGTTGATTTTAGTTTGTATTTTGGACCTTTAAAACAACATCTAGAAAACAATATTCAAAATATCAACACAGGTCTAAAAACCTAAATTTACACGACTAAAAAATTAATCAAATCTCACGTTATAGTGTTGGTATAATCCTAATCCTATATATTAAAGCGGGAGATCCTTTTATTTTGGTAGGGTTATATAAACTTTAAGATAAATTTAACCTATGGTTCATAACTACTTTTAAAAATAGGTCTAAGGTGAGCTTGGCTATAAATATTATATAAAAGTTTAAAATTAACAAAAAATAATTAGAAAAAAACTCTAAAAGGATCAAAATTAAACTAAAATATATCAGATACAAATTCAATTTTTGATTCGGTTCTGGCTCAAGTTTAAAATTTTTGATTATCCGAATACATAGATTTAGCATTTATTATGATATTTTGTTAGAATTGGTTCTTCTAATTCAGTTTTTGGCTCTTTTGATATAACACCTATTCAATTATTTTTATTTTTCCGACCAGTTTTGGTTTGGTATAGATCAAGTTCGGGTAGAGTATTTTTATATGAAAATCCAAAATAAATAAAGATTTAATTAAAACATCTCTAGTATTTGGTTCTTGATTTAGTTCTCGTTCGGTTTCCTAAATATATACGTTTATGACCCACTAGGATATTTTATCAGGTTTGGTTCGGATTTGATTCTTCTAATTTTATCAGGTTTGGTTCAGGTTTGGTTTGGATTGATTCCAATAAACACGGGTTGAAAAAACAATCAAATTCCACGCTATAGTGTGGGTATAATTCTAGTCTTATATATTAAAGCGGAAGACACTTTCATTTTGACTATGTTATAAACTATAAGATAAAATTAACCTAAGATTCATAACAACTCTTAAAAATAGGCTCAATGTAGGTTTTGTTACAGACTTTTATACAAAAATTCAAAATTAGTAAAATTCAATGGAAAAGACTCTAAAAAAACTTAATAAAATATATCGCTTGTTGATTCGGTTCCTGTTAGGGTTCTGATTCGACTCATCTAATTCAGTATTTTATTGTTTAGATTTTAGACTTATTCAAATACTTTTATTTTTCAGATAGAGTTTTGTTCGGTATAGATCGAGTTCGGGTTTTAGATTTTTCATTTAGAAATTCAAAATAAATTTAAAATTAATAGAGAGTCTCTAATAAACTAAAATTCGTTTCTTGATTTGGTATAAGTTTGAGTTTGGGATCACTTTTTCAGGTACACAGATTTAGTATCCATTTGAATATTTTGTCGGGATTGATTCTTTTAACTCAGATCTATTTTGGTTCGATTTTCAAGCATCTAAGACAATATCTCGAAGAACATATTCCAAAATATGGACACATGTCTAACAAGCTAACTGAATACAGTTTTAAAAACAATCAAAACAAACAAATCTCGCATTATAAAGCGGGTATAGTAATCATATATATTAAAGAAGGAAACACTTTCATTTTGGACGTGTTATATACTTTGGGATAAAGTTAACATATGTTTTATAACTACCCTTAAAAATAGGTTTAAGATGGCTTTTGTTATAAACTTTTATATAAAATTAAATTAATAGAAACAACACAAAAAAGAAAAAATTTAATAAAGACTTATCCGATATAAATTTGGTTCAGGTTTAGATTCGGTTTTACGGGTATATAGATTTAGAATATAGATACTATTTTTGATTATCTTTTCGTTCATTCTTTTGAAATCTTACATACTTCATTGAAACATACATGAACACTAATCTTACATTTAACATTGATACTTGTTTTCTCTTCTAGAATGACACCTAAAAAGATGAAAGTGTAAAGAGTTTTTCTAAAGTACAGATCAGATAATAAAAAGGATGAACGAGAAGATAATCAAAAATAGTCTTAATAGCGGTGCAAGTAATCACATGTGTGGAAGAAAAAATATGTTTGTGGATCGCTAGAGATGAGTGGTGTAAAGATCGCCGCCAGGACAATAATCCATAGCAAAAAAAGAGTAATGCGAAGCTTCAAAAGTTGCATACAAAGTAGGAAAAAGTTTGGTCAAGCATCCCTGAAATCTTTTTCTCCATCTCTGCTCTTCCAAGCTTTTTTTTATATGAATGTGAATATCATATATTATGAAAAAATTGGAATTTACAACAGTTTATATAGTCTATTGCCAAAAAAATATTAAAAACAACAGAGCCAAAACAGAGCTAGAAATTGTTCATGCTCTTTCCAACTATAGAGGCATTAGCTTGATCAACTTTCATTGATTCTGTTTTGAAAGAATCGAATCCCTTATAAGTCTATCAATACGTCTGAAAATGATGTCAAGGGGAAGAGATTGCGAGTTGTGCAACCTCGAGTTTCTCTCTCACCATATATGATCTATGACAGCGTGAGCAAACATTTTGCACAGGAGCTTTGGTGCTTCTTCGAAGCCCATCATCGTCCAATGTAGCAGGGCTTGCCATGTGTGGAAACGCAGAGCTAGCAATCCAAGTCTTGGGCTGATATGAGTCCATATCCTCTCGGAAAATTTACACCTAAGCATGAGATGGTCTCAGTCCTCCGCGAACCTAGAGCATATACAACATTTGACTTAGTAGCAATGCCCCATGAAGCCAACCTACTTTTTGTTGGAAACCGGTTCAGCTGAGCAGTCCAAATTGTATTTCCTTGGGTTACATCTCTTGTACCAAACCATTGAAGCTCATAGTTTCAGATTGTCGCGGTTTCGTAAAACATTCCAGAGCCTTGCTGTGGAAAATTCCTGATGTGGTTTATTATTGACACATAGGTAGAAGCTATCACGACCTTGGGATAGAAAAGGAGGTTGTAGTGTAGCCAAGACTAGGTGTAGTTGCATTGCTTGAGTGGAGCAAGCATGTCTGATATTCCAGCCTGATGTAGCAACAGATGCATTTAGTGGTACCCCAATTTGTTATGGCCCACCTTCTTTGAAGATCTCAATAAGGACACCAACTGAACACCATTTGTCATACCAAAAACTAACGGTCTGACCATCTGAGACCGTAGCATAAGTAGAACCATGTAGTAGAGGTCTAAGCTGTAGCAACCCTTTCCACATTTAAGAATCGGATTGCCTCTCCTTTGCAGCCCAAATACTCGACCCTTGCAGCCTGTTTTGTGTAGTCCAAGCCACCCACAGTGACCCACTTTGGGTTAAGATAAGCCATAGTAATCTAAAACCCAGGACCTTATTTCAAAGTGCAAAGATCCTGAGTCCAAGACCTCCTTCTGACTTGGGCAAGCATGAAGTTTTCCACGCAACATTAACATTGCCTCGCCACTCTATTCAACTTGGCCATAGGAATCTGCTGCATAACATCTCAATAGTTTTTAGACAAGATTTTGGTACTAGAAAGGCAAAAAACCAGAAGTTCATAGTGCTGTAAATAACAGATGAAATGACTTCGAGACGGCCTACAAAAGAAAATGATTTATTCATCTAGTGGTTGATTCTTGCTTTAATCTTGTCAACAAAAGCGTTGTAATCAGCAGCTGATGTACCTCACTTTTATCGGTTTCTAACCCTTGTTTTTCATGGTTTTATGGAGTCAAAGTACGTTTTTAGAGTTTTTAGCCTGTTTTAGAGTCTTTTTAAGTCATAGGTCACTTTGGGAGAAGATGACCTGTTCCGAGTGAAAATGAGCATATAGAGATGCAAAATCATGCAGAGGTATCAAACGTTTGGCTTTCTTTGAAAGCCTTCCCACCATTGAATCAAGCTGATATTTGGATAGAAGATAACCACGTGAGTTAACTTTCATTTGGAGGTGGTTTCAGAGAAATCTTAAACGTGGTTAGAAAGATATAACAACTTTAAATAAGATATGTCATTCTCACTGAGAACAGACGAGATCGACATATCCGCTCCTGGATGAACATGATAAAAGAGCCGCACAACCTGTATATTAACCTGCCCACCCCTGATCGGCCAATTTGATTCTTTTCCGCGAGAAAACCCTAAAATTTCCATTTTTCGCCTGGTTTAACTTATTTTGTACCAGAACAAGTTTGACCTATAAAAACTAAGTTTAGCCACCTTTTAGAACAATCTTCTTTTCACTTTTCACCTTTTATTATTCTTGTATACTTTGGCGAGAATATCTCATCCTCTACACTTTTGGAGAAGATTTCTTTTTTTTTCGATTTAATTAAGTTTATCATTATGTTTATCTTTTCTTCTTCTTTGTTTATTCTTTCTGCTATATCTAAGTAGTTTCCAACTAGGTTTAGGGTTTTGTAGGGATTTAGGAATCATGAATTAGGAACAAATAGTGTTCCAATCTTGTGTATTCTCCATCTAAGACTGTGTTTAATACTTAGATTTATCACCTAGTCTATGATCTTAGGTTGTTTAACTCTCCAAAAGCTTGTTAGATGACTAAACTAGCTTAGATGAGCAACTAGTCCATAACCAACGAACGCTGATGTTAAGGCTTGTTGTGGACCTATCAAACCAATTCGATAATGTATGTTTACTTCTCTAGGACCAAACGACAGTTTAGGATTCAAGGTTGTGAGACATAGTAGTCGAAACCACGACAGTTGGTTTGCTATAATTTTATGTGTGAGTTGAAAATTGGTTGAATGTATGCCCTGAATAGTTTCCTAATTTGATTTCCTATTTCCTATTTCTTGATGAATTCCTATTGTCTTATGCTTTTATTATTGAATTTCATATCGTTATTTGCTTTGTTTTGTTTTGTTCCCACCACTATTTGATTTGTCTTAGCTTGAGTTCTTTCTAGAGATTGATAGTGTAACCATTGGTCTTCGTGGATTCAATCCATAACTACTTTTTCATTTGATGTGCACTTGCAGTAGATTGCTAAGGTAAAACTCTGAGTATATCAAGTTTTTCGCGCTGTTGCCGGAGACCAATTATGTTGACTTTTTATCTATGACTGAACTTTAGTCTAAGATTTTATTTACTAATGTTTCTATTATTATTTTCTTTTCTTTTTTGAATCAGGTGTAACTAACATGAAAACAAGCTATTGACCATGAATTACAAGCCTCGATCGATCGGGTGGTTATATTATAACTGTTCATACAATGATCAGTCATATAATGACTACTTACCTAATGAGGGGATGCGTGAACAGTATTTACCAAGATGAAACATGTAAAGATGCATCTTCTGATCATAATGCGCTTATGGCTATGTTGCAACAATTTCTTCACAATCAGCAACAGTTTACATTGGAGATCAACACAAAACTTGATTGGATGTGCAACGATCTCAATAGTAAGCATGAAGAGGTGTGTACACAAAATGCTGAAGATACTAGTGTTCTTATGAAAGAACAGACACCAAGCCAACTAGAAGGTACAGTTGATTCAACCCTTGAAGTTGACTATTTTGAGGAGATTCCATTACCCTACACTGAAAAGGTAGTCTCTAGCAACCTTCTATACATTGATGAATGCTTGGATGTACAATGTGAGTTTCATGACAAAGTCGACTCCTCTTTAGTAAATTTGACTAATCTTGAATTTAACTTCATCTTTCCATCAAGTAGATTCGATTTTCCAAATAATTCAAACTTCAAAGAATATCTTTGGAAATATTTTACACTTGTGGTAGCTTGCTTTAGTGAACATGTGGTTCTACTATTATGGGTAATTGCTTTTCTTATTTAGTATGTTGTCTACTGTGAAAACAGGAGAAGGACCAAAGGTGCATTGTCTCAACCTTTCGATTCTCATAACTAACATCTGAGACCGAAGTCAAGCTAATGACTTTAAACACGCTGAGTGGGAGGCAACCCACTAGTAATTACTTTTCATTTCTGCATTTTTATTTATTGTTTTTCTTGTTTTTGTTTTTATCTGTTTCATGTAAGAAAAGCTGGGCGAACGGCTCAAATCGATCAATCCCGTTCTGGATCGATCAATCCACAGGAAACATAGGGATGTGTATGATGTGACAATCGACCTCACTTCTGAGAATCGGTTGATCCAGTGAGAAGTTGATGTAGCGCACTATCTGATCATTGATCCAAGGTGGTCTCGGTTCTATCATTAGAATACTGCAAGTCAATTTCACGGGAAAGTACAAGGTGATCTCGGTTCTGTCAGGTAAGTTTCATGTGGTTTACTAAAAGAATTGACTTGCAGTATTCTAATGATGAATGAGTTCCTTTGATTACACTTTTCTTTTCAGTATTTGCTTGCTAAAGGATAAGGAATAAGCTAAGTCTACGAGAATTTCATGTACCTAACTTTTATCAGTTTCTAACCCTTGTTTTCCATGGTTTTATTGAGTCAAAGTACATGTTTTAGAGTCTTTTAGTTTTTTTAGAGTCTTTTCAGGTCACTTTGGGAGAAGATGAGTTGTTTTGAGTGAAAACGAGCATATGGAGATGCTGAATCTTGATGAAATCTCAGAAGTTAGGCTTCCTTTGAAAGCCTTCTCACCGTTAGATCAATCTGAAATTCGGACACAAGATAACCACGTGAGTTAGCTTTTATTTGGAGGTGCTCTCAGGAAAATCGAAGAAGTGGTTAAGAAGATATTACGACTTTACAGAAGATATGTCATTCTGACAGAGAACAGACGGGATCAACCGATCTGCTCTTGGATCGACCAGATAAAAGAGATGCACGACCTGAAGATCAAGCTGCCCAACCCTGATACACAGATCTGACCCTGTTCCACAAGAAAACACTAAAGTGTCCATATTTTGGCCGGTTTAACTTATTTTGTACTAAAACGAGTTTGATCTACAAAAACTCTAGCCACCATTTCGAACAACCTTCTTTCAACTTTTCCCCTTTTAATATGCTTGTATGCTTTGGGGAGAAGATCTCAACCTCTATAATTTTGGAGAAGATTTTTGTATCCTTTTATCATCTTCTTCTTTGTTTATTCTTTCTACTATGTCTAAATAGTTTCCAATCGGGTTTAGTATTTTGTAGGGATTTAGGAATCATGAATTAGGAATAAATAGGGTTTGAATCTTCTGTGTTCTCCATCTAAGACTGTGTATAATGCTTAGATTAGCCTGATCACCTACTATATGATCTTAGGTTGTTTAACTCTCCAAAAGCTTGTTACATGCATGAACTAGCTTAGATGAGCAACTAGTCCTTAACCAATAAAAGTTGATGTTAAGGCTAGTTAAGGACCTATCAGACCAATTGGATAATGCATGTTTACTTCTCTAGGACCAAACGTCCGTTTAGGATTCAAGGTTGTTAGACAGGTATTCGATACTACGATAGTAGGTTTGCTATAAATTTATGTATGAGTCAAGAATTGGTTGAATTTATGCCCCTGAATAGTTTCCTAATTTGATTTCCTATTTCCTGATGAATTTTTTCAAGGAGTTAATTACGCCATTACACTAATTGCATATCTTCTTATATATGGAAACTACCTTACTTTGTATAGTCTAGAATCATCTTCCTCTTGTATAAATCTCTGTGTACAATGAACGTTACAGTAATGAGAAACACCTCTTTCATGGTATCAGAGCAGGCATAAAAGATTCCACCTGTCTATCCTTTTTCTTTTCAAAATCGTTTCTCATCATGGCAAACACATCCGTCGAAACCGTCGACTAAACTCCACAATCGCTTCTCAATGTTAACATGTCAAACGTGACAAAGTTAACTGCTACAAACTATCATACCTGGAGCTTGCAGGTTCATGCCCTCCTCGATGGCTATGACTTAGCCTC
>OVBA01005497.1:0-19720 GCA_900406435.1 Lepidium aucheri
AGAATCTTATCGGAATATAATTGTGTGACAAATATTATGTGATAATATTTCATAGTAACAATAAAACCTAGTCCAAAACAGATAATATAACACGGTATTTAAGTTAATGCTATGTTTTTATTATATAAGAGATGTTATTATATAAGAGATTATAGAGAGGATTACGCGCCATTATCAAAAGAGAAAAATTTAGGTAACATATTCATTCTTATTGCAAATTACATATGAACAGATTATGGAAAGTTTCTACATAATAGCTGGTGTTAGCTATTGGGGTGTATAATATGTGCAATTTGGTTTCATTGTTCCTAGTTTATTAGCTATGATAACGATATTCTCATTGGAGATATTTTATAATATAAATGATTTTGTAGAAATCAGTCACAATCACGTTGCCCCCTTTTAATTCAATAAATTTAGCTGTATTTAATTAATTAATTCAATTGGTATCAATATCATGAGTAGCACTATATCAATAATTTAAATACATTTCTCTATTCTCCTGTCCTGTTTATTTTATTTTATTGTTATTACTATCATGATGATGATGTAATTACGATTTTATATTCTTATAGTAAAATTGTTTCCACGGAGGCTGGTGATACTACAGGCATAGGTCTCAGGACCAGTACAATACAATGAATAAGCCTGCTTTGAAGTATTATTATCATGACGAACCATTACAAGACATATAATTAAATGGTATAAAAATGTCTTCAAATGGAAATGCTGTTGGGAATACCACGGCCAGTGACTCCATGTGACGAAGTAGGTAGTAGTAGTTCGTAAGGAGGCATCCCTGCACCTGTTCTGTTCTTCAGTTTCTTATCTTTGTTTCTCTCGTCGATCTTCTTCTCTATCTCCTCAAGCTCTTCCGAGAACTTGTCAAAATACTTTACCACTTCTTCATCTTGGAACCAACGTTTCTGAACTTCTTTTAGCTCGATCAAGTACTCTTCGTCAGGGGAATGAGTCGAGAGCGTTTCTTGAACTGCCATTACTTTTGTTGCTTGGAGCTGTGATGGTAGAGAGCTTAAGAAACTGTATTGAGGGCTTCTCATGAACTTTTCGTATTCCGGGCAGGCTTCCTGCGGTATAAGTTTTCTCAACAGAGTAGGTCGGTTCGGGACATACCCTCCGAACGGGTACTGCCCGAAGTTTATGGCTGCGTGTTGACCCGAAGCGATCCATATCATGGTGGTTAGGATTTGGGACAAGTCTTGTGTTGTGTTGAGTTCAGGCCACCAAGTTTCGTTTCTCTTGTCGAAGTGACCTACAGTTTTGATCTCTTTCCACCACTCTTGGAGCTCAGTGTCAGAGTTTATGGAGTTGGGCTCAGAGTAAAAGTGTTTCACATAAGAGTCCACAAGGTTCTTGATGGCCTTCCAGATCAATAGACCATCTGCTGCATATGGATAATCTTCGATGACAAGCTTCACGCCACATTCTGCTGTTGGATCCTCCTCTGCCATTCCCCTGTAAATGATGCCAGACTGCATTTAGAGAGCTGAAAAGAGAGTGTTTTGTGATTGAGCAAAGCAAAGAGCTTTTTACCTCCGAACAAGATCAGCAGGAAGTCCTTCCATGTCAAACCGCCACATGCTCTTGTAGGCTGCAGAGCTAAGTTCCATTGAGTATTTTCCAGGCGTGAAGCAGCTTTCGATAATACCTCCTCCATTGATCAAGCTTTTACGCGCGCGTGCATTGATGTCTAGCGTGTAGCGCATATGTGGATGAAGCAGCTTGTAAACTGGATGCATTGTACTCAATTGTCTGTTAGTTGCAATAATGTAAGGCTCCATACATGCATGAGTCCTAAGCCTGAGAGAGTAGCCAAACAAAAAACAAAGCAAACAAATTATGAACTGTTGAATACATCAATGAAGACAACAAACCAAACTTAATAACTTAAATTGATTTACCAGTGGTTCACTAGTTGGTGAACACCAGCATCATTTGAGCAGACATGGGCTTTGGCTAGTTTCCAAATCCAGTGAGTAGTAGCATCATGCCCGTGAGTGTATACAAATTTATTCTCGGATTCGGGTGAAGGAGGCAGCGAGAGCTCTATGGCCAAGGGCCGCATAGCTCCGGTCTTTGAATAGAAGAAAATTGTTCTTGAAGCATATGTCTTTCTAGAATCTGTTTCAATGGTGTTTATCTTGTTTACAAATGGAAGAAGCATGTCATGGTAATCCAGGAGAAACAATCTCTTTTCCTCAAGCGCCTGCGTAAGTCGCCATCAACAAGATGAGAAGATCTGATTTCAGTCTGAAAATATAACAGAAATTGTCAGTATCTAACCTTTTCTATAGTTGTTCCATAGTGTTCAAGCTCTCGAGCTATCACTTCTTCTGTGAGAGCAGATTCTGGAGGTCCAAATTCATTCGGGTCAAGCTTGCTTCGTATTGGAAGCTCCTGTCAAAACATTACAAAAGTTTCAGAAACTCTTGACAATAAGATTTATTCAGATGGTAAACTGAAATATACCTTCAGTAACTCAATGTTCACAGGGTTGACACCAGCAAGAGCTTGACGTCCGAATTCATTATCTCGTAGCCACGCAAACCTGTCCCCTGAAGAAGACATAACAAGAGGAATCAAATATGTACACATTTCAAAGAAACTAATGATACTCTGAATGAGACAATGTCATAGACAAAAATTACATTTTATAACGGCTGGAGTGTCGTACTTCAGCAGTGTTTCAGTAATGTTAAGGATCCGATTCAAGAAACCACTGATAAAGCCACCAGGACCTGAGTCGTGTGACTCGCTATGTCTCAAGACAATGTCACATTTATATAATCCGTCGATATCCGAGAAGCATGTGAAGGGAATGTCTAAGTTCATTAATGATGCTCTAATCGATGGCATAAGATTGTGAAAGAGAGCCTTGAATCTTCCAACTCTAAAGGTGTCTCTCTTGATTTCCTCGAAAACTTCGTCTCTTGGAACGTAGAATTCATCACTCTCACTGCCTCTGCTCTCACACACGGGATCTTCATCTTTCACTAAGTAGGTCAAGAACAAAGAAAACAACATCTCAAAAACACACAATACTAAAATGAATCATAAGTATGCAGAGTGAGTGCCAAAAAGATCAATCAATTAATCACCTTTTGGAATTAAAGGCCGGCCAGTCCTGCAACGTCTTGGATATGGCATCTCCTGATCATTACCGAGAACTTTCCTAACACGTTCTGGACTACGTGGATCTCCCAAATCGTTGTAAACATCGTAATCATAAATCCTCTCATGATGTTTTCTCTCGCCTTCCCCGTTACCACGGACACTAAGCAAGTCCTTATCCCGTAGTTCTCTGATCCCAGGTGGAGTCTCAGAATGTAGGCATGTCTATGAAAACAATAGAGTTCCCACTAATTAGTCAAAAATACGTTTCTCAAGGCAATTCAATGAAGAAGAAAATTCTCTTACTTGACTTCCAAAGATAATCCTAGCTTCAGGATTATCATTCCTAGAGTGAATCCAGGTGTTTGCAGGGAAGAGAATGCTGTCAGAACCGTCACGAATGATAATCTCCGACAAGCAAACTTCAGTGGCAAGAAGATTGGTGACAAGAATGGCTCCAGGTTTACCAAACTCAGTAGGGACTGTAAAAAACGCTGTGAATTCCAGGAATCTTGGATTTTCCACAGCTTTTGGGAGTCCAAGCACCGGCTTCTCTGAACTCCTCCTGCCTAAACCAGTCTCTGCAAGATAGCATTAAACAATTCATATGCAAATCCAAGCTTTACGTTACATAACTAACTGTGTAATTTGTCAAAGAAACAAACTCTACAAAAAAAGGATTAAAACTAGAAAGTAAAGACATGTTTGCTCTGTTCGCGTCACCATCCAAGTAACATGTGTTTTTAAATTGGAAGATATTAATAAAAATATACTTCGTAAAATGTGAAATATTGAAAAGTCAAGAGTCTTTAAATTTGCATTATTTATGGCTTTCACTAACTTTATGCTCGACCCTACTGCGCATTTAATTTATTAAATTATAGTAGGAAATAGTATGAAGTAAAACAATGGGTAAATTGCCATTAATACTGCATTGCGGGGAAAAGAAAAAATAAAAAATCTAACGATAGGCTCATAAATGCACAAGGATGAGGACGTAAATAATAATGCATAAGGCAATCTAAGAAAACAATACAAAATATAAAAGTAGAAATCAAGCTATGCCTAATCTGAGATCTAGTCAGGACGAAGAAAGATTCGATTTATCATTTGATCATATATTTGTGAAGAGATCTCAAATCTTTAGAACCAGTAAACGACCAACGTGTTCGTCTATAAGAATCATGATGACACCTATGTAGAGAAAGAGAAGATTATGAATTGATTGGCCCATGAGACTTAAACTAATCATAATCAAATCTCTAACCATTGAATTATCAACGACTAAACATAGCTGTCATCTTGAGTTTATCACCAAAATAATTTATTTTTAAAAAAAACGATCAAAAAAAAAAACAAGAATGCTAGCAAGAATTAAAAGCTAATTTTAGGAATAATCTGAAATTTATTTCCAAAAAAAAAAAGAAAAAAAAAGAATAATCTGAAAATTCTAGGAGAAAAAGGCAGAAAAGAAATTCCAAAGAAAGGAACAAATTGGGAAAAGGTATCTCAATCTAAATATTTGGCTTTTTTGTTCAAATAAAGTAATAAAATGAATTTAGTTGGTTAAGAGAAGAAAACAAACCAGGATCAATATCTTCACTAACAAGCTGAATCAACAATCCTTGACCAATCACTTTTAAGAAAAGCTCTAATTGATGCTGAAATCTCTCCAAAAGCTTCTCCTTCATTTTCTTCCTGATCTTCACAATCGCCATAACAGTTTTGGTTCCACTATACTCAGATTGTTGCCATGGAAGCTTAGAGCTTTTAAGGAGATCATAAGTACTTTTCTTGCCCTCTTGATCCACAGTTTTTTCTTCACGACTGATCACAGCTCGAACCTGCCTTGAAGGAAATGAAACTCGGTGTGTTCTCCGTCGTGGAATAACGGGAAACGCCGGAGATTTCACTAAGCTTACGCCGTTGAAGTTCGTCTTCACCGGAGATGTTAGGAACATTTTTTTACTGTTTTTTTTAAATCTGTCTTGGTTTCGTTAGCGTAGAGAAAGAGAGAGAGAGAGAGCATAAATAATAATAAGGCAAACGGAAGTCGTGGAACTCGTGCTAGTGGACTGAGACGAACCAAAACGGTGGCACTTTGGTTAAGTTTCAGACAAGAGAACTACTTTAAGTACTTGCTTCTTACGCGTGTAAGGTAGCGCGTGAATACCATTTCCACTAGTAGGAATTCACGTGGCACTTTTTTCTGGGTTATAACTCGATTTAATTATTTTGTCAACGCAATAATAAACAATTATTCTTAGGTTATGAATGTAATTGACAAAACTAATCAGTGACGGTAGAAAAAGTGAGAAGCAAATTCCAATTTTGTACCTCATTATTTAAACAACAATGATTTTCCTTTCACATTTTGGATTCATTTTGTTTTTACTACTATTTTATTGGTTGAAACATGTCATATATGCATGGTCAGAGCAACAAATAATTTAATGCATTCTCTTAACATTTCACCCCAAAAAAAAAAATAATTAATGCATTATAATATTTTAAGAGAAACTGAAAATGACCTAAATGAATGGATGTCTACGAAAAATTGAACTAACTTTCATAGTAAATAGTAATGAAAAAGCTCGAATATATATATATATATATTGGAGGTGGATCCGAAGTACTATTTCGGTCCACGGAAACAATCAATATTCAATAAATCCTCAAGTCATAAATTCGGTCAAGTGGCGAAAGGGTCATCTCGGTCTTTAGCAAATAACTCGGAAAGACTCCCTCTTGGCAATTCAGCATGACGAGAAGGAAGTTAATGACTCATCACCAATAGAAGGAATGCAAATTCTTCTATTTCGATAAGGTAAATTTCAAAAAATCTAGCATGAAACTTTTATATATCTTCGTATATAAACAAAAATGTAATCTTTCCTCTTTTTAATCTCTTATAATCGCCCCTAATTCTTATAAATAGGAGTGGAGATACGCCAAAAAGAGGATCTCTTTTGGCTCATACAATCTAAAGTAATAGAATCGTTCTTGACCATCTTTGACTTGTGCGATTTCTTCTTGTTCTTCTAATTGGATCAGAAACCTTTCCATCAGAGGTTGATTTAGAATGCCTTTGTGCTAAATCATGCTCGAACAGTTGGCAGTGTCTATGGGAAAGACGCCGTATGCTTTCTTAACGCGGAAGAAACCAGAAGATCACTAAGAAACAAAAATGTCAGGAGATGGCATTACCACTCGCTCGCCAGAGAGAACAATTTCTAATCCTTCTTAGGAACAAACGAACTTGGCTCACTGATTACCCCTGAATTCTATTCAGACACAAGAGAACAACCAGGAGCAAACGCGAAGTCGCTGAACTCCCGGGACCACCAGTGGAACCACCATCAGTCGAGGTGATGATACAAAACTTACTGGCGTTACAAAAAGCAGCAGATCGGAGAAACACCAAACATTTCGAGCACCTCAAAGCAAGATACAAAGGCCGTAGAAGCAACCTACCGCCCATGCAAAACAACCGACCAAGTGAAGAAGTACTCGCCAGTGTTCAAAGAAATCTATTTGCACGAACACCGAGTTCACAGAAGAACCACATCTCAGGACAAGGCCAAATCCCAACTCATAATATTCCAACACAGCCTATCCCGGTAATGATTGACGCCGCCACTGTTTACAGAATAATGGAAGAGATGATGTCACAATTCCATTAAGCAACTAGCTCAGTGCCAGAAATTGGGTGGATTCTGGCTCAAGCTTGAAACTCCCCATTCTCACCAAGACTGAGAAGGATTTTGGTGAACAAAGAACCCACTGCGTTGTCCATCATATAGTGGACAACATATTCACTGGAATTCCTAAGTTCATTCAACGTTAGGATGGGAGGAACGAATTACCATCTAGATCAAGAGGATGCAGCGTACTATCAACTTTTTGTTGAAAATTTGACTGGTGATGCATTGGTATGGTTCACAAAACTGCCAACAAGATTGATTGAAGGCTTCAATCAGTTGGCCGAGCTGTTCATGAAGCAATATGAAATATTCATCAATCAGGACACTTCAGCAGCAGCACTCCGATCTTTGAAACAACAAGTTAATGAGCCCTTGAAGTTGTATCTTGGACACTTCCGGAGAATAATGATCAAATCCAAAGTCAGTGACGTCATGAATACTGAAGCTTTAAGAACTAGGATGATTAGCGATGAGGCTTTACGAAGGGATCTCTTTGTAAATCGACCGACTACAATATCGAATGCCCTGTGTAGAGTATGAAGGCATGTCGAGTACATAGAAGAGAAGAAAATCCTTGCAAAAACCCAAAAGGTTCAATGCGAATCTGGGGTAAAAAAGCCGAAGGAAGAGTACCAGGAACCGTAACAACATAACAATTAAGGACGAGCAAATACAACCGCAGCTATCCAGGTCGGCGAGACCAACAATCCAGTTGGGAGGAAACCATGAAACAATACTTAGAACTGAGGCGAGTATCACGCCTTCCATGATAGAGCTGGGCATTCGACTTCAAAATGCAAACAACTGCATGAATTACTTGCTGAAAAATATAGCAAGGACGAGTTGAACGTCTTTGATGAAGATACCCAAAAATTTAGAATACAGAAGCGAAAGGAGGCCAAGTTGCGAGAAGCCACCAACAAATCGGTCACCCAAAGTGATGCCTTGAAGAAAAGGCGAAGCACACGGAAGGCAGGATCGAGGTCTCCAAAGAAGGAACTCCGAGAGTAGATGTAGCTATTATCATGGGGGGGGTCAAAAATCTTGTGATGACTCTATACGATCAATCAAGAAGTACGAACGGAAGGTAGTAGCTGCGGTCGACCTTAAACCCACAGCTCTATCAAAGAGTTTCACGCCAGTAGACTCATAGATATTCTTCTCCTCAGAAGACCTGAAAGGAGTATGTTTTCCACATAACGACCCGCTAGTCATTAAACTCAGAGTTGTCAACTGTGATGTATCTTAGATACTTATCGACAACGGAAGTTTGGTTGATTTGATTTTCAAAAAGACATTGGATCGGATGGCACTCCCAAATCTTAGAATCAAGCCGGTTGATAGAACCTTAACCGCGTTTGATGGAAGTTCGATACACGCAATAGGGACCGTCAAACTATCATTTCAAGCAACATGAATTACGAGATGGATCAAGTTATTTGTAGCCGACAAACCACCAATCTACAACATGATCCTTCAAACTCTATGGATCCACGCAATGAAGGTAGTCTCGTCAAGTTACCACTAGTGGGTGAATTCCAACTAACAAAGGAACTTGCACATTGCAAAGAAATCAAAAGATGTCTCGAACGTGTTTTATTGCCGAATTGAAACAACGCAACAAGTCATGTATGATCACGACGTCTATCAGCAACAAAGCTATTTTGGAGCCACCCGCTCCCAAGAAACTGGATCAGTCAATGGTCAAACCATAAACATCTATTTAACCGATTTTGCAAAATGCATTAGCATCAGAGTTAACTTGAACAAATTGATTCGTGAAAAGTTAATCAAACTCCTAGAGCATAACATGACAACATTTGCATGGTCAGTGAAAGATATGCTCAGAATCGATCCGAAAGTAGCAAGTCATAAGCTGAATGTTGATCCAACTTATAAGCCGATTAAGCAGAAAAGGCAAAAATTGGGTCCTGAAAGAACTAAGGCTGTTATTGAAGATGTTAAATAGCTTACTGAGGTGAGATTCATAGTCGAAGTATAATACCCTGAATGGTTAGCCAACCCGGTTGTAGTAGCAAAGAAAAACGGCAAATGGTGAGTTTACGTAGACTTTACTGACTTGAATAAAGCATGCCCAAAAGATAATTTTCCTTTGTCAAATATCAACCGCATTGTAGAAGCGACAGCGGGGAACGAACTGCTCTCATTTGTGGGTGAATTCTCGGGATACAACAAGATCAAGATGCACCCTGAAAACATGGAGAAGACTTCATTCATTACTAAACAAGGAACATATTGCTACAAAGTCATGCCCTTTGATTTAAAGAACGCGGGAGCAACTTACCAATGACTCGTCAACAAAATGTTTGCTAAACAACTCGGCCATATGATAAAAGTTTACATTGATGATATGTTAGTCAAATCATAAAAAGGGGAAGATCACAATGATTAGTTAGCTTAATGTTTCCAAACATTTAAAGAATATCAAACGGATCTTAACCCGACTAAGTTTACTTTTGTGGTAACTTTGGGAGAATTTCTTGGTTATATCATCACTCATAGAGGGATTGAAGCGAACCCAAAGCAGATTAAGGCAGGTCAAGAGCTACCCTCGCCAAAGAACAAGCAAGAAGTCCAATGGCTAACTGGGCGAATTGCCACGTCGAACCGATTTATCTCTCAGTCAACAGACAAATATCTCCCATTTTATCAACTCTTACAAGGAAATAAAAGCTTAAAGTGGGATGAAAAATATGAAAACGCCTTTTCAGAGTTGAAGGAATATTTGTCAACTCCACCGATTTTGGCCGAACCTGAAGATGGAGGGCCGCTTTACTTATGCATTGCAGTATCAGCATCGACACTAAGCAGGATCTTGGTTCGATAATATCAGGGAATTTAGCATCCAATTTTCTACAAAAGTAAGTATCTAAATGGAGCCGAGTCCTGATACCCAACAATAGAGAAACTCGCTTTGGCAGTTGTAACTTCAGCTAGAAAGTTACGCCCGTACTTCCAATCCCACACGATTATCGTGTTCACCAACCATCCATTATGAATGATCCTCCATAGCCCAAACCAATCCAGGAGATTAACCAAAGGGACCATAGAACTTAGTGAATATGATATTGAGTTCAAGGGAAGAACCATCACAAAGTCGAAAGTTTTAGATTTTCTGGTTGAATTATCTCTCGAGTTGGAATCTTTAGAGGGAGAAAAATGTTCTCCAATTTGGAAACTTTTTGTCGATGGATCATCTTCACAACATGGATCTGGAGTCAGAATCCAACTAGAAAGCCCAACTAGAGAAATACTGGAACAATCATTCCGATTAGGTTTCCCAGCTTCTAATAACAAAGCCGAGTACTAAGCATTAATCGCGGGAATCCGACTTGCAAGAGGAACTGGAGCCATCCAAATCGAATGCTGCTGCGATTCTCAGTTAGTAGTCAACCAAGTCAATGGAGGCTATGACACAAAGAACGATCTAATGGAAGCTTACCTGAAAGTCATCAAAGAATTGTCAAAGGAAATAAGGTTTAAGATCAATAAGATCTCCTGAGCAGAGAACACTTTAGCCTACGCCTTAGCAGGCTTGGCTTTGATGACTGATCTTGTCCAAAAACGAATTATCCCGGTCGAAAACATAGACAGACCGAGCATCTGATTACCAAAGGGGGATTTTGCTATTGTTTTGGCAATCACCAACATAGGTGAAGATTCTGATGTGGAAATACCTGACCTCCCCAATCTAACAAAAGTATGATCGATTGGAGAGACGAGATACTCATGTATATTCTTGAAGTAAAACATCAGAAGATCGGTGGACAGCATGAACACTCAAAGCCAAAAGCGCTTTCTACGTACAAACCAATGGAAAGCTATATCATCGAAGTACTAATGGGATACTGCTTGCTTGTATTCATGGAAAAGAGACGAGAAGAATGATGCAAGAAACACATTATGGAGCCAGAGGAAATCACACTGGTGGATGATCTCTCGTGCATAAAATCCTATCTGTTGGATTCTACTAGCCGACTATGGCGCAAGATTGCTAGAAATATGCAGCTAAGTGCAATAAGTGTTAACGATATGGACACATAATACATGCTCTAATCGAGGAGTTGACTTTGTCTATTACGCCACGCTTGTTCATATGTTGGGTGATGGACGTAGTCGGACCACTACGCCATCTTGAAAAAAGAAATTCATACTCGTCATGATGGATTACGCCTCTAAATGGGCTAAAGCTGAAGCATATTCTCATATAAAAGATAAATATGTGGTGAAAAATATCATATGTTGACACAGCTTACCCATTGAGATTGATGCGGATAATAGATCTTCAGTTCATCTCGGAAAAATTTGTCAACTTCTGCGCTAGGTGGAATATCTGAGTTAGTCACTCCACACCTCGAAATCCACAAGGCAACATGCAAGCGGAGGCGACAAACAAGTACATTTTGGATGGAATAAAGAAAAGACTCGAGGAAAAGAAGGGTGATTCGTCCAACGTGTTGGATGGAGTACTTTGGTCTCTTCACACAACACCAAGACGTTCAACCGGCTGCACTCTTTTTTCTCTATCTCACGGAATAGAAGCACTGGCCCTAACGGAAGCCATTGTGCCAAATTTTTGCAGAATCCATTCCCCCTAGAATGACGAGTCTAACAACAATGCCATGGAAACAAGTGTCGATGACTTGGAAGAACAGCAAAATGACGCCTTACTCCGAGTACAAAATTACTAACAACAAGCAGAAAATGTACTACAACAAAAAAGTACAAGGACATCACTTCGCTAAAGGAGATCTCATACTACAAAAAGTATTTGAGAATACGGCTGAGTTAAACACTGGAAAACTTGGGCTAATTGGGAAAGACCCTACATAATCTGCAAAGTTGTAAAACCCGGCGTGTACGAGATCGCGACAATGGAAGGAGAGATGGTTCCATGAAGCTGGAACTCCATCAACTTAAAGCGATATTACTACTGACGCTACACCAACTCGGCGTCAATCGTGCATCACCTGATGCATTTCCAATCTCCTAATTACGTAATCAGAACTACGTTTTGTCTTGATCCCTTTTGGAGTACTAGGTAATCTTCAGGTGCAGCTATAACTAAATAAATTCTTTATAAGTCGCCAGCTTGGTACTTCTAAAAAAAAATAAGAAATATCGAGGCATATTTCCAAAGCTACAAGGCCAAGTTCTTGTGAAATCCTAGATTTATTACTCACAAAGACAAAACCTAGTTTTGTACGGAAAGCCGAGATTAAGTTCTCACAAAAGATAAAACCTAGTTTTGTACAGGCATACGAGATCGAGTTCTCATAAAAGATAAAACATAGTTTCGTGCAGAAAGTCAAGATTTATTGTCGCAAAGACAAAACTTAATTTTGTACAGAAATGACGAGGCCTAGCCCTCTCTAAGAACGAAATGTGAACAGAGAATCTTAAGAACTGTATCTCAGAAAGTAACTCCGAGATTCAATTCTTATAATCTTAAAAATTGAGTCTTAATATCTCAGTTTAACAAAAAAAAGAGCTTACGAGTCTAGCTCTCACAAATACCTAAAATACCGGGTTCGCACCCAAACATTACGAGACCCTAGCTCTCGTTTACATTGGTATAAAAGTTAGAGAACTTTTATCTATTACTCCCAAATTTTTGACTTGGCATAATTATGAAATCAAACCCATTTTTTTTGAATTTTTTCATTTAGTAAGCTAAAATCGTCACAATCAAAATTATCAAAAGAAAATGAATAACCAAATTCATTTCATATCTTTTAAGCAGGAAGAATCTTTACTTGGAAAAATTATAGTGACTGTGGACAACTTTAGAAAATCAAAAACAAGGAAATCTCCGGAGACTGGTCAGAGAAAAGTTTATGTGCTTCTATGAATCAAGTCTCACTGCTAGCACGGGAAGTTTCCCCAAGTCTTCAGGATGAAGCGCCCTTAAGGATTCCTTGTTGACAATTTCTTTGAACTTGTCCAACTCGGTGTTCACATAATTGGAGACCGCCAGAGGAATATTCAAACCCCGATGCGATAACAACTGAAGAACATTGTCTGAACTAGTGTACTAGGTGAATTAAAGCCGATCAGGCAACTTGGCGTCAAGATCATTAATGGGAGCAACAATCCTCTCGAAGCGTCCAGAGAGTTGGTCACGAAGACCCTGAAAGACCCTCAGCTTCTCGGCATTCAAAGCCTCTCAGAAACGAAGGTCAAAATTCTCCTTCATCAAGTCTAACTCGGAACAAATTTTCAGTGAGAAATCATTTGCCTTCTCAGGATCTCCGAAAGCAGTGCTCCCATATGAATCAACACAATTAAGTGACTCATTTAAAGTTGCGTTCTGTTCGGCCAGCTTCAGGACATTCTCATGTTCCTGCCTCAACTCGCCTTTGAACCGCAGTTAACCTAGATCTGGCTTCCGCCACCTCTAGGTGAGATTGACGAGTCCGACTTACGAGCTGAGCAGTTCTACAGACACATTCATCAGGGTGAGCCCGAATCCTCTCCTGGTCCAGCAAGATGTCATTCAGATGGGAGATGAACTGTCCAGCAGAAAACAAGGTTTGTCAAAAACCTAAGAAAGATATCCAAAAAGATAATAATACCAAACTCAAAGCCAAATAGAATCTAACATAAAAGGAGATAAGTTGTCTCCTCATATTCTTCCATACTCTGCATGTGGTCAGGGGGAAAGAAGCTCCAAAGAGGTCTTGATGTAACGCATCAGATCCGCACACTCAGCACAAAAAGACAATATCGGTGCCGCACTCGTGTGATTATGGGAGAACCAGAAGTCAGTAGATGTTCTCCTCCTCCTCCTCGGAGCGCCAGACGGAGGAATATCAGAAGCCACAACAGGTGACCCTATTTGAAGTGCACTGTCCCTAGACCTCTTAGAGGGACTCAAATCACCGCGATCGACACTAGGCCCAGATGAGACCACAGCAATGTCCATAGCCTCAGAAGGGATGCTTGGAAGCGCATTACGCGCTCTGGCCGATCCCTCCGGCCAACAAGAACTCTCTTCATCTAAAACGTCATCTGGATCGTCTGTAACATTTGGGAGTTAGAAATCATCAAGTCCCATATTTAAAAAAAAGAGAAAAGTTTAGAGAGAAGGACCAAAGTCAGAAAAGTTTGTCTTGGAGAAAAGAAAGTTGGAAAGGCGGTAAAAGCTAATGATCGCAAATGCAAGTGAAGATTACAAGGAAAAGCCACGGTATTTATAGGAGTTTATCGGAAGCCAAATCGTCATGTAACAATAATTTACTGGAAACTAAGCAATAAAGAGGGTAATCTTTAATTAGCTCGTTTAACCGCCTTTGTAATCCAATCGCTAGGTGACACATGGACCAAAGATTCCGGAAGCAGGTAACTAGCCAACTCGGAAATTCACAGAAAAGTTTCTGAGTCTGAGGGGGGGACAATTGTTGGTGGTGGATCCGAGATCCTACTTCGGTCCACGGAAAATCATCATCCAATAAATCCTCTTTGGTCAAGTGGCGAAAGGGTCATCTCAATTTTTAGCAACTAACTCGGAAAGACTCCTTCTCGGCAATTTGGCATGACGAGAAGGAAGTTGAATGACACGTCATCAATAGAAAGAATGGAAATTTTCCTATTCCAATAAGGAAAATTTCTAAGAATCTAGCATGAATCTTTTAGATATCTTTGGATCTAAACAAAAATGTTAATCTTTCCTATTTTTAGTCTCTTGTAACTGCCCCTAAATCTTATAAATAGGGGCGGAGATCCTCTAAAAAAGGATCTCTTTTGGCTCTTTCAATCTAAAGTAATAGAATCATTATTGACCATCTTTGTCTTGTGCGATTCCTTCATGTTCTTCAAATTGGATCAGAAACCTTGTCCATCTTCCCTTTAAATTCGATGAGATCTTGATTTAGAACACATTTGTGTTAAATCTTGCTCGAACAATATATATATATATATATACATATTTACAAAAAATAAACATTAGTATAATGTACTTTTTGTAAGTTGTGAATTTGTTTCCTTTAATTTTTTTTAGAATCTTTTTAATATTTTTTTTTCAATAATTGGATCGAAAGGTTGATCCATTACCTAACACTCTTTCTTTAATCTATCTTTTGCAGTGGAGAAGACATAAACATCTAATGTTAGAATTATTAGTTGAATCATTCTAACCACCAAACAGAGAAAAACTTTTTTATATATAATTTAGTTGAATACATTTTTCTTTAAAAAAAGGAAAATTATAGTGAATGACACTCAATAATTAGATATTTGCAAAAGTAATAAGCGAAAACCGGTTAGGAATTTGTTTTTTAAAAAATGTCATAATACCCATACGGTATAGTTCATAATTTGTTAATAATAAGTATTGCTTACAGTGTTATTGAAAGTTTTAATTTGTATTGTATGCTTATTTTCAAATTTGTTGTTATATATTTATAATTATTTACGTAAATTCTCCATTACCAGTTGTATATTATACTATTAACTATATTATTATGTAAAATTTATCATTATCAGAATAACAACCCATGTTTTTCCTCCTTTTTCTTCATGTTACTTCTATATTTTTAACTTTTTATCGTGACAAACAAAATATTACTAGTCTAAATAATTTGTTATTGCCACTTAAATGAATACATAAAGATAAAATCGGTAATCTATGTTATTTTGCTAGTTTAAAAATTATCATTGTTACTTTTGTAATATCTAACTTATCTATTTTTTTTCACTAAACTTATCTATTGTTATTGGCTTAAATCACTCTATAAAAAATTAAGTAAAATATTGCATGTACATACTCATGGATATTGATCTCCCTAGGTTAGTTGAAGGTTTTAAATATAATTAACGCACATGCTCTTCTGCTTTTCAACAAATTATTAAACTTGCCTGCTTCCTCTTACGGCCTGTAAGATCCTAAATCCTCTCTCTCTCTCTCACTAAAATTCGATAGATACTTCGACAAGACCATGTATAGTCGATTAATAATGGAGTAATCTCGAAACCCTTTAACACGAATATAATAATGAGTCATCTCTCTCTATATGAAATGTTACTTATCAATTCAAATTGTTACAACTTGTTTGATATCTAGATTAATTACAAGTACCGTGTGGAAGGTAACCTGTGACCAAACCATATGTGATCTTAAATTCATGTCATGCCAACGAAATTATTGCTTTTCTGCAATAAAATAATAAGAAAACATAATACAAAGATTACACACATATAATATGTTCCTCCTGGACAATTTTCGAATCCATAATGTTATTATAAATATTCTAAGATTGCTGCCAATTGTCATGTGAATACACATAAAAGTTATGATTTCCAAGCATGCCGTTCACGTAGTTTCCAGCTAACATTTTTATTTTTGTATTTATTTTGTTTCAGATTATCAGAATCCCAATCCTATTAAGAAAACTGTAAACAGATATTATCCCAGTTTCAATATGATTAGATATCTAGGAATTTTGTCTTATGTTGAGCATATTTTTCCTGCTTCATATCCTATTATGAGTTTGATTAGTACCATTTAGAAAAAAAATGAGCGGTTAAAATGGAAGTCGTTTGAAAATGAGTGTTTAAAAATAGTGGTTGACAAAACAGATTTTTGTAAAGATTTGGGAAAAGATTGTTTATTGTATTGGTAGTCACACTATTTATACATGTAGGTTAACTAACCTAAAATCCAAATATAGAATATATACTAAATATTCTAAGTATATAGAAATATAATATATTTCTCTTTAATACCTTTCCTCAAGTGGAGGTGAGAGATCTTGAATCTCTAACTTGAACAGTAGATAAGTTTAAGTTGTTACGGTCAAAACTTTTGCGTAGAGGTCCGTTGGTTACATGGGTAACAATTAAACGAATCTTGTATCAAATGTAGATCTAATCCATAACCATGGAATTTGTAGAGATACACAAGATTAAAGAGTGTAAAGCGAAACATAAGTAGGTGTTTTGGTAGAAATAGTAGACTTGGCCATGATAATACTCAAGGCACGAAGAGAGAAGAAGAATACTTTGTTTGTTTGTTTTTTTTTTTGTAATCACAAAATAAAAAAGAAGATTAAAGAAGCTTTAAAGAAAAATGAGTTTTTTTAGTAGGAAAACAAAAAATAATTTGGTAGAAGCTTATAGCTTAGATTAGAGATAGAAGAAGCACAAGCCTTGGAAAAGAAAGCAAAAGATAAAAAAAAAATTGATGGCTAGATCAAAACTTTGGAGCAAATCTGATCCCATGGGTAGAAAGAAGGAGAGAAGATTGATGTAGCCTTAGTAGTAGAAAACTTAGTTATTGTCGTTAGTTAATCAATGACGAGAAAGAAAGAAAAAAATCATGGGTAGAAGTGAAGGAGATGAAAAAAATTAGGGGTTTTATTCACACTATTTATTCATGTAGGTTAATTAACTTAAAACCCAAATATGGAATATATATACAAAATATTCTAAGTATATAGAAATATAACATATTTCTCTTTAATAATTTTCAAACTAAAATCGTTTGAAGATAAATGTTGATTGCTAACACTGCAACAGTTGAATAGTGTAATGATATAAAAATTGCTCCTAGTATATGAAATTTTATTTAAATAAAGTATTCTTAAAAGTAGACAATAACATATAATATAACATTTTTGATATAGAAATAATATATAGATTACAATTAGTATTTTTCAAATTATATTTTTATATTAGTAAATGAATATTTTCCTAAATGTAAATGAATGATTCTTTTTCTTAAATCATCACGTAAATTATATAATTTTTCTTAAATTATAATTATGCATAAATATAAAATTAAATTATCATTTGTATTTATAAATGATGGTTATTCCCAAACAATAGTAAATAGTGTTGGAGACAATCGAATTTTGACCTGAGCTAATGTAGAAACAAGATGAAGAAGATATTTGGCAAAATTGCAAGGTAGTAGATACTACTGCACTTGAGCGATATTCATCATCTATTTACAAGCATCTGAGGTTGTAGAAGCTCTAGTAAATGTCCCTTGCACTCAATCTTTCTCTACAAGAACGAGTTGAATTATTCAAATTAAAGCAGTTGTAAACGAGAAAGAGAAGAAACGATTAAGAATGAATCTCGAAGAAGAATCATTTCATCGGAGAATAATGCACAACGATTCTCTCTAATTTTTGTTAAGCACAATCTGATTCAACTCTATTCGCTCTCTGGTTCATTCTTTATAGCATTCATACATAAGAAACAAAAGAACCCGATTAATTCACTTGCCATAATCTGAATTGTGAGGCCCAACACTTTTGATACAATTTAACGAAAACAATCCAATAATTGTAATACCCACACTCGGTAAATCCGCAAACACACTAGGTGCGGTATGAGAATGCGGTACGAACGGACAAACCAAACAAGGATATTTGGTATAGTCAAGCTAAGGAAGGGCATTGAAAGCCTAAGGAATGATTAAGAGCAAGTAAAACCATGGAAAATTAGTTAATGAAGGAATTTTAGACAAGATTTGAGATTTTGGACCGAATCGGTAGGATCAGACAAGATTAGTCAGATCGGACAGCACGGTCGGTTCGGACAGATTTGGTCGGATTGGACAGCTTGGTCGGATCGGACAGGATTGGTCGGATCGAACAGTTTGGTCGGATCGGACAGGAATGGTCGGATCGGACAGCACGGTCGGATCGGACAGAAATGATCGGAACGGGCAGAATGGATTGCACGGACCGCACGGTCGGATCGGACACGTGCGGTCGGTTCAGACAGCAATGTCCAGATCGGATGGAATGATTGGATCAGAGAGCTTAGAACGGATCAAACCGAGTTTGTACATGAATCTCCTAGGTTCGGACATGTTGTGTTTGGTCTTGAGCAAGTTGGTTCGTGAAAGGCTTTGAATAGCCTAAAGGGCCAAAACGAAAAGGGCTAAAGAGTTATGGGCCAATGATTGAGTTATGGGCCAAAAGGTGTTAAAAGGCTTGATTACAGGACCGCATTCGCAGTCTGGAACACAGGATTTCTGGTCTCCTGGAGGAGCAGAAAGCCGAAAGGGGCTTAAGCTCAGCCCAATTGGAAAGGATTAGGGTTAAGGATTATAGCATATAAATAGGATCCTTTAACTCTTTTAGGTTAGAATCCGCAAAAGCAACTTAGAGATAAGAAAGAGAGAGCTCGAAAAGAGGCTAAGGGAATCGATCTTGTGGAATTAAGTAAAGAGGCTGAATTGTGTTGAAGGTTTTGCTTGGATAGGCAAATCGAAACCTATAGTGAAAAGAGAAACTCGAAAAAGGAAGCTAAGGCAAAGGGGAGTTCGTGACCGTGAGGTTAACCTAGAATATGTGTTTGGTAATAGGTTGAATGGAACCCTAGAATGGTTAGGTTGAATGGTTGAATGTGAAAGGAAGGATCTTATGATCAAAATCGTGAATGTGATATGAGAACTTGAGAGTTCGTTTTATGAGAATAGAATCCGAGGATTTGGTGTGTGATTAGAACCTGAGGGTTTGTGTATGTGATTAGAACCTGAGGGTTCATGTATGTGATTAGAACCTGAGGGTTTGTGATTGTGATTTAGAACCTGAGGGTTTGTGATTGTGATTTAGAACCTGAGGGTTTGTGATTGATAAGAATGATGATTGGAAATTGGAAAGGTTACTTTAGCTGATCCGGAAGTAACCCGGATAGTTAAACTAATCGATAAGTTAACCCTAAATCGTGATTTTTCTTTGGTTTATTTGATTTGTTATTGAATGCTTGTTCTGGTTATAGCCTAGTGGGACGGAATGACCGCACCACTAAGCAAATTCATTTGCTTATACAATCTGTGTGATTGTAGGTAATGAGTTAGCCAATGATCGAGAAAGTGGCTAGTAGAAGCGAGACCAAGGCGGAAGGGA
>OVBA01005498.1:0-19719 GCA_900406435.1 Lepidium aucheri
CAAACCTTGTTGAGTTAGCTAGTAACCATTGTGAATACTCTTGATTGGTAAATGGCTGCTTTGCAAAGTTTTGGGCGGATCATTCACCATAGTGAATTTGCTTGTGTTGTGTCTTGAAAAGGCCTTGTTTGATTCCTTCTAAAACTGAATTTGAATTGCCGATTTAGGGGCTAGAGATGCATCAAATACCTTCCTTCTTTATGTTTAGCATGATCTATTGTATATGTGTGGTAAAGCCCTCTCAATTTAAGTGGAAAAACAAGAAATGAAAGGCTGCCCGCCAAAAACCGAGTAAGTGGTAAAGGTGAAGCGACAGGATGGATGTGTAAACCCATAGCCTTTCACGCCCGTGTACATCCGCTGCTTACTCTATATGCGGGTTGGAGAAGCAATTTGGAAGGAGTCGTAAATCCGTAGCCTTTCATGTTTGTGTAAGCCAACTTCGGAAAAGCCAAAAGGGCACATATAAAAGGAGAAAAGAAAAATAAAGAAAAGAATAAAAAAGAAGGCAGCAAAAGTATGGATGAGAGGGAACCACTTGTGTTTAAAAGAATGATCATGTTGAGCTCAGAGAAGTTGAAATATGTACTCGATGATCTCTAGTCCTTTTTGAGGACCACGCCTAGAAGAAATAAGGAATTAGACTTGAACCTTTAGTGACCGGCTTGGGTATTAGGCATCTATAGGCTGGATGCTCTTCTTGAGGATGACTACATTGCGGTTTCCAAAATGATAGAGCTCACGTGTGGATTATGGCCCTAGCTTAAACATGTTGCTCGTCAGATGAGATATTCCCCTTTTGTGTGCAGTTCTTCCATCTTAGGTCATTGCACTTGCTTGAGGCCAAGCAAGATCTAAGTTTGGGGGAGCTGATGTATGTGATTTTTGATGCTTTTTAGGACAACTCTTAGAGTTATTTTCCATCTAATCATAGCATTTGCATCATTCTAGCGTTCTTTTAGGTTCATTTTCATGTTTTGCACTTGCATAGCATACATTCTGCATATGGAGCGGGTTTAGGTATTTTAAAGGAGCGTTTTGGAGCCAAATGGATGCAAGGAACGCATCAGACAAACTTAGGAAGACTTGGATAAACAAAGGAGAAGAAAAGTCATAGCTTAGAGCCCCCTCAAACCTCAGCCTCGCACCATCAAAAGCGAGGATTGACTGAAGAACCCCACCTTGCAAAGATACCTCGTGTGAAGGCCCGAAGGATGACACAAAAACCTAACCTGTCTAAAGAAAGAGCCTACCTCGTGACCAAGCCTCTTTCTCCCACTCCGAGGACCGCCTCAAAATGACACTTGTTGACCATCTTGAGGCGGTTTGACTAAGAGACTAGGTTTATGTTTGTTTAGGCTATAAATAGGCCCTTGAGCGACAAAAATCGGCATCTGATATTCTCACCTTTTATGCAAAGTTTTTTAGATTTCTTCTAAGTTTGTAGAACTCGTTTGAAGTTAATTTGATTTTCATTTTGTCTTCTATTTCCTGATCTTGCTTTAGCTTTTAGATTATTGTTCTTTACTTTTCATGCTGGTTACTTCATCATCAAAGTTTGAGCTCTCACCCGCCATGAGTGAGTAGTTCAACCTTGGACAAGGAGGAAATGAGGTAGATCGATATGAATTTTTGTAGATCTAGGTTGCTTCTGGTTAGTTTAGACAAGATCTTACTAGATCTAGTGGTCTTAATCCGATTTCATTATGGCCACTTGAACTTGGATTAGTTTCTCCATGGCGGACTAGGATTCGCCAAAGTGCCGATCTTAGCTAGATTTTGAGTAATCTTTATTTAGGGCAAGAGATTTGATTCCTTATGATATTACTAGCTTTTGAAGGGTCTGATCTTCATGCTCACCCGATCTAATTTCCACTACTAGTGTAGGCTCAGAGTTTCCTCGGGTGAAGTTTCATGATCACGAGAGTGACTTGATTGAACCACGATCCCCTTGCTTTAGGTCAACTCCCAATTGGGTTGTTAAGAAATTGAGTTCCTCTATAGCTTCACATCGATTGCCTACCTCTTTCCACCTTGTGCATCTACTTAATTACAGATTTCTTGTTCGAATCTCATTCTACTTTTTCATGCTCTGTTTTTGAATTTCCCTTTGTCTTATTATCCTTGCTATTTTGTCTTATTCTCATGCAATAGGTTGGTAGATTGTGACAGAATTTTTACCCACCATTTGAACGTGAACTAGATTGGTTGATTAGTCTTATTTTCCTGTCTTCATTCCGAGTGTTGGTTCGACACATACCCATCACTTACCACTCCATCATACCACAATAATTTGATAGAAAGAAACCGTAAAAACCTTCTATCAAATATTTTTATGACCAACCTCCTTGATAACTTCTTCCATCAAACCAGCAATAAAAAACTTGTCTTTCACTTCGCCATGACAGTTCACAGCCTTCAGAAACATAGGAGCCCTCTCAGAAGTAGCCATGAAATTGATCAAAGGTTTTCTTGTAGGATCACTCCATCCACCTATCACAATCTTCACTCCTTTTTCTTTCCACGTTAATTTAAGTCGTTGTAGTAACCTCTCAACATGGGCTTTCTCTTGTTGCAGTAAGGTCGTTCTGATCTTATTATAACCAGGAGGTACATAGCCATCAATTTTGTTGTCAGCAGCAAACTGAAACGCCCTATAGTAATGTGGATTCTTTGCAAGATTAAATGACAATCCTCTAGTATAATACATCCTAGCAATTCCTAGACTTTCTTTTCTTAGACAAAGCATCTACTTCTTTTTGAGATTCACAAGGCAAAGGAATTTCTCTAGGACTACTCATTTTTTGGCTTCTCAAACTCTTCCTCTAACTTGCGCATTTCAGCCTTAGCACTCATAGTTGCTTTTTTAAATAAAGAAATGCCTGCATTTTTCAATCCAAGAAGATATGCTTTGATTCGAGAATAAGATCCAATACGTATTTCCTTGCAAATATTGCACTGAAATTTCCATGTTCCTCCAACTGCTCCTATTTTATCTAGTTTGGTAACATAACTCCATAATGGAGCTTGTCCGATTGGATTACTCTGAGTTTGATCCAATCCACCACAATCAATAGGATTACCACTAGAACCAATTTGAGTACTACTTTGATCTTGAGACATCACAATCAATGATTGAAACCTACAAACATCACACGATGATGAATAGAATCGATAATTAATTGAATAGTATCAAGGAATCGATTAAGAATAGTATACAAAGTCAAGCCATTAAAATAGTATACAAGTCAAGCCACTAAAATAGTATAGTATACTAGAATCGATATAAAAATATCAGCAAGTAAAATCGATAATGACTATTCACACTAGAATCGATAATGAATTGAAAAGAAGTAAACTAGAATCGATAATGAATAGTATCAACAGCTGTACAAGTCAAGCCATTAAAATAAAAATCAAACGATGATTGATTAATGATAATCACGTACCTATATAATCGACTCGCAATGAGTAACGATGAACAAGCATTAAAACTGCTGAAGCGAATCCAGCCTTCTAAATTGTGATACAAACAAAACTAGAAGAAGAAGAGTTGACTTATATTATGTGATGATTCGATTTCGTCTTCCGTATTATGTGATTCAGTTACATGGATTTAGGAATGTAACTTTTTTCTTTAAAATTTATTTGGAAAATTTAGTTTTATTTATCTAATTTCCTAATTTACATCTCAAATGTTTCGGAAACGTCCCTCTAATCATACCAAACCGTCTCCAATAATATTTCACGTCCCCATTTTTCCAAACGTGACGAAGACGTCTCCACCATGTCCCCGTGATTCCGGGTATCGGAGACGTTTCAAAAACGTAAAACGCCTCACAATTATCCTAGTGTACGTACCTTTTAAGTTTTCATCGTATTGACTATCAGAATGATCCATCATCTAAGAATTTTAAAGTTTATTATATCTGCTTAATGTTGTAGGTTTTACCTGAGAACGAAAAAGAAAGTTACATACATGGCATACTTGCCTTCCCGTTGTTAGACCTTGGTCGAATGGAAGAAGCTGAGACAGCTTCGAGAAAACGCTATGAGATAAACAAAGAAGACGCCTGGGCACATCACTGTGCGAGTTTCTCTAACAATTTTATAGGACATTTATAATTTTATACTATAGTTTTTGTTTTCATGTAAGAATTTTCATAGAGTAGTTTTTACTGATACTTTTCTGTTTGTCTTACTTTTTTGTTGCAGTTGTGTCATGTTCTTCAACATGAATGTCGCTTTAAAGAAGCAGTGGAGTTCATGGAAGAACTCGCAAATGCTTGGAATTCATGCTCATCCTTGATGTAAAGCATTTTCTCACCTACCTGGAAACTCTCACTTAGCATCAAGCTCTTCTCCTATCATTTAGAATCCCTAATTTTGACATATATTAATTGACAAGTACAAAAACAATTACTTGGAAGGAGGGTCACCAATGAATAAAGTTGAGGAGATTTATGATCATCACATCTGGAAAGAATTGGAGAAAGATGATGTTGTTCCTCCTTAAGTGCTACTCTTTTTGATTCAGACATATATACTTTTGCTTCCTCTTTACCATATCTAATCGGATTTAAAGAACACTCAAGCTCACAATCTCTCTCGGTGAATTTGAATGTAGATAAAGAACACATGAATCATAGACCCTTATGAACAAGGGTATATCTCTCTTCAAGAGGTTTTACTCTTGGAATCCACTAATGACTCTCTGCGTTTCTTTGTAGCTTCTAAGATGGCGATTACAAGAATGAAGAAGAAGTAGCTGAATCTCTATCACCTATGAGCTTTGTTGTAACAAATATAGAATACGAATTTGGGCTTAATAACGCAGTATAGGCCCTAGTAGAATAATGCTCCTTCTATGACCTTTACTTCTTTAATAGGCTTGAATTTCTGAAGCCCATAAGGTAGAGAGTTGACTTAGTTGGACTTGAGCTGTGACAAATCCAACAGTTGGCTCATTGATTTCCATTAATCCTTTGCAATTCACGGGCTGCAAAATAGCGGTTTTCGAAGTCTATCGACTAGTTTTTATTCTTTTAATTGAATGTATTAATAATGAATAAAACTGTGTAGTATATAAAAATACAAGGACTTTTTACACTAAATGCCATGTGTAAATGCAAAATTATCTTTAGTGCCATCTTTAATAAAAAATTATCTCTACTGCTAGCATTAACATATAGATGTCCGTAATGGACGAAATACAAATGTCCAGGATAGACATATGGTAAATATGTATCACTGTATCGTATACCAATCTGCACGTGTTAGTCATTGTCAGTATGAACATATGAATGTCCATGCTGAACAAAATACTAATGTCCAGGATAGATATGTTTCCATGTAAAGCATCGAACACAACTTCAGACCTTTGTCAGTCAATTATTCGGTAGAATTGACAATTCCTTGTCAATCAAAAACAAATAATAAATGTCCCCAGTGTGGACATTTATTCTTTAGTAGCGTCAAACACTTTTTTGCTACGTGTTGGTCACTTACTTTTCCATCAGTTTTCTTCATTGTAGATGCATAATTTCCGAGAGAGAAATGAAAACAAAATCATAAACGCGTATAAACATATAGCGACTATGGTACAATAATTAAAGAAATAAATGAGAAGAGAATGAGAAAAATTGAGAAAGAATATCAAAATCTGAAAGAATGGAAGCATTAGGGAGAAGAAATTGAGGAAGAAGAAGAAGAAGAAGAAAAAATTTGATGAAAAAAGAGAAAAAGGTAATTGTGTAATTTAAGAAAAATAATAGTTTTATGACATTTCGTATAATTTTGAAGTTATAAATGATATTTGGTATAAACATTTCAAAATACAATATGAAAATTAGTTTATAAGATTTATCTTAAACTCAAATTATGTTAGTTACGAAATAAACTAATTTATATATAATAACAAAATCAATAAAACCAATCGATGGTCGTGTCCTTTCCGTTGTGTCTATTCACATAAGATTTATATCATACAGTTGTGACTTTTCATTACGTCTCTTCAATCGCACATTTTTCTGCCTATATTTATATTCACTTCCAAACTCTATTTTCACAATATGTGTTGTTGAATGTAGAATTTTGTTTTATAAAATATCAACCTTTTTTTTAGTTTTAGTGAATTTAGAAATGTGTTCTGATGAGATTCGTTATGCTATCCTTCTACAATTATTTAAGAAAATTCCGTATTTTAAATTAAAAGAAATACCTATAATTATCATTTTAAAAATAGATATTTGGAGTATTGATATATTTAAAGAAATTTAAATATAGAAAATTAATGAAAATTCTCAATATTTTTTATTAAAAAAATAAATCAGTGTATAATCAATTTTGTGACTTACCTATTGTATAAGGAAATGTTGACGCTTTTTTATGAAAGCAGTTTATATGGGTTGCATGCAACAAAATTTAGATGCTGCACTTGCATTATTAAACAATTGCAATATGTAGAATCATCTTCAAGCAATATGGTTACTGTTGGAGATGGATCCGAGATCCTACTTCAATACACGGAAACAATCAGCATCCAATAAATCTTCAAGTCATGAATTCAATCAAGTGGCGAAAGGGCCATCTTGGTCTTTAGCGACTAACTCGGAAAGACTCCTTCTCGGCGATTCGGCAGGACAAGAAGGAATCTGGATGACACGTCATAAATAGAAGGAATGAAAATTTTCCTTTTCCGATAAGGAAAATATCCGAGAATCTAGCGAGAATTTTTTAGATATCTTCAGATCTAAACAAGAATGTAATCTTTCCTATTTCTAATCACTTGTAACCACCTCTAAATCTTATAAATAGGTGTGGACATCCTCCAAAAAGGGATCTCTTTTGGCTCATTCAATCTAGAGTAATAGAATCGTTCTTGACCATCTTTTACTTATGCGATTCCTTCGTGCTCTTCTAATTTGATTTGAAACTTTGCCAATCTTCCCTCTAAATTCGTCCAGAGCTTGATTTAGAACGCTTTGTGCTAAATCCTGCTTGAACAGTTGGCGTCGTCTGTGAGCCAATCCTGGCAATGATGGACGGAGCAATTGTTTATAGAATGATGGAAGAGATGAGGTCACAATTCCATCAAACGACTAGCTCAATGCCAAAATTGGGCGGATTCTGGCTCAAGCTCAAAGCTCTCCATTATCACCGAGACTGAGAAGGACTTTGGTGAAGCAAGGACCGAGACTGCATTGTCCATCGTACGATGGGACAAAAGATCCACTAGAATTCCTAAGCGCATTCAATGTTATGATGGGACGAACGAATTACCATCCAGATCAAGAGGACACGGCATACTGTCAACTTTCGCTAAAAATTTGATTGGATACGCATTGGTATGGTTCAAAAAACTGCCAACGAGATCGATTGAAGACTTTAATCAGTTGGTCGAGCTGTTCAAGAAGCAATATGCAATATTCGTCAATCAGGACACTTCAGCAGCAGAACTGCGATCTTTTGAAATAAGGACTTAATGAGCCTTTGAAGCTGTATCTTAGACGCTTCCGAAGAATAATGACCAAAGCCAGAGTCAGTGACAAATTGGTTATTGAAGCTTTAAGAACCGGGATGATTAGTGAAAAGGCTATACAAAGGGATCTCTTCGTAAATCGACCGACTACAGTATCAGATGCCATATGCAGAGCAGCAAGGTATGTCGAGTACATAGAAGAGAAGCAAATACTTGCAAAAACCCAAAAAGGTCAATGCGAATCTGGGGTAAATAACCGAAGAAAGAGTACCAGGAGCAAAGACAACATAACAATCAAGGAAGAGCAAATATGACCGCAGCTATCCAGGTCGGCGAGACCAACAGTCCAGTTGGGACGAAACCATGGAACAATATTTACAATCAAAACGAGTATTGCGCCTTTCATGACTGAGGCAGACATTTAACTTCAAAGTGCAATCAGCTACATGAACTATTTGCCTAAAATATAAGAAGGGCGAATTGAGCGTCTCTAATGAAGATACCCAAAAGTTTAGAATGCAAAAGCGAAAGGAGGCCGAGTTGTGAGAAGCTGCCAACAAATCGGCCACCCAAAGCAATGCCATTATAGAAAAGGCAAAACGCACGAAAGGTAGGCTCAAGGTTCCCGAAGAAGGAACTCCAAGAGTAGATGTAGCAGTCATCATGGAGGGTCCCCAATCTTGTGATGATACTATACGTCAATCAAGAAGTACAAATGAAAGATTTTTGATGTGTGTGATTTTTGATATTTTTAGAGTCTTATTTTATGTTGCTTTGCATTTATCTAGATAGATTTCCTTTTACTTAGAACCGTTTAGGCTTGTTTTGTACTTTTGCATTTGTATTTGGAGTTTTGGAGTCCACTCAGGTAAAAGAGCAGAAAATGAGCTAAAATGGAGCTAAGGAGCAATAATCAAGAAGGATCGTGTACCCCTTGGAACTCTACCTCGAAGCCCGTATGCGAGGAAGATCAGAAGTACCCCCAACGAAGGCCACCTCAAGGACTTGCCTCAACCCATCTATAGTGAGGGAAGACCGGTGCAGAATAAAGACTTATCCCTTTCCACATCAAGGATCATACTCGGAGCAACAACTCAGACGGAAACCATGAGTACAAAGACATGAAGCGTTCCTCGTAGTTCAAGCTCATGCTTGAACTCTGAGGGATACTTCACAGACCACTAGGTTGACCAACTTAGGTCAGTTTGACCATTAGGGTTATGAGAATGACCCTATAAATACCCTTCTAATGACTCTTATGTCATCATCTGCTGTTTTACTTGAAAAAACTCTATTTTTATGCCATTTTCATTTTAAGCTTTACTCTAAGGTTTGTTTACTTTTTAATGGTTGATTATGGAATGAATTAGTTGATGATTGCATGCTATACTTCTTTATTTTTGCATCTTAGTTTTTCTTCTTTGATTATGTTATCGGAATCTGCCCCATTCCTCATCCCTCTCAAAATGAGGAGCGAGTAGATCCATTTGGATCTCGAGGATGGGGGAATCGGAGATGGAATCGATGATTCCCTCGCCTAGCTAGCCGATCGATAATACCGAGCTCTTATAGTAAGGCTAAGCTTAAGGCCTATCTCTTCCTGATCAGCTAAGGCCTGAATCAGGTCATGACTGGAAGCTAACCCTAATGGAGATGAAAGCCTTGATTCTTACTGGAGATGGTTTGATCCGCCGAAGAGAGATCTAGTATGCAGATCGTCCATTAGACAAACTTGGGCCGAGCTTTATGAATCCGGATTGGTGAGATTGCAGCGAGAGCCAAATGAATCAGCCGGTTCAGATCGAGATCTTCTCTCTGAGAGCGGGTTTATCTAACTGATTTCCTAGTCTAGAGATCGCTCAAAAGAAATCCGGCGAGGGGGATCACCAAGCTCATCGCCGATTAACCTCCCAATCCTTTAGATCCTCCTTTCTCATTTGCTTGAAACCCTATCTTGAATAGCACTCTGTTTTATAGTCGGTTCTTTGTTTTACTGTTCATTGTTCTCATTTAGTTTTGTCTTGTACCTTATTTTCTCCTTTATGCTCATTTGTTGGCTTAATGTATTTATGATCTAGCATTGTGACAGAATGTTTAGATTTACTTGAAACTAGGACGTGATCATAGATAGGTTGCTAGTAAACCATTTCGAGTATTGGTTTGACATTTTACCCTCACTTACCTCACTCAATGATTTGATAGGAGAAACCGCGCAAACATCTTTTATCAAATTGGCGCCGTTTCCAAATCGAAATTTTATTTATTACAATCTATAATCTATTTATCTTAGGATCAACTTTGTGTGTTTATTGCACTGAAACACTTGTCTTTGCTCCAAAAATCTTGGATCTTTAAGGACCAAGCTCAAAAAGTATTGAAAAAGTCGTTGTTTCTGTCTTTGGAGGTCTCGCAGGTACTCCTCGACGTCTGAACCCGAGGACAGACCTTGATCTTTCAGCCTCAACCTTAACTCCTGTGAGCTAAGTGAAGACTCAGACCAGCTGACCAGTTGATGCAAACACGTTCGAAGAGCCCCACAACCTTCAGCAACTCATCGACCATATCAACCTTCTTCCTTGTGATCTTATATGACAAAGTACGAGAATGCAACAGCCACCGCCTTATATGGACAACACAACCACGGATGGAACACCACCGTTACCTGATGCAGCAACCCAACAGGTGCGAGCACACCCATCGGAATGGCATCAAACCACCAGCTATCCAGAATAACAACTTCGAGATCAAGTGCAGATTGATTTCCATGGTGCAGAACAACAATTTCACGAATTTCCCTCAGAGGACCCCCTCGACCATCTCGATGAGTTTGAAAGACTCTGCACTCTCACTCGCATCAAGGAAGTGAGTGAGGACGCGCTTAAACTACGGCTCTTTCCTTTCTCTCTTGGAGACAGAGCCCACCAATGGGAAAAGCACTTACCCATGGGAACCATTACCACTTGGCCCAAATGCAAACACCTCTTCCTTACTAAATTCTTTTCCAATTCGAGGACAGCCAAGTTGAGAAACAACATCTCCAACTTCATGCAACAAAGTACCGAGTCACTTGCTGAAGCATGGGATCGCTATAAGGTATACCAGTCCCAATGCCCACACCACGGATTCCCGGGAGACACTATCCTCAGCAACTTCTACCGAGGATTCCATCCGAGGATCTGTATGCTTCTTGATACCGCAAGTCACGGTAGTTTTGTACAAAAAGAGATTTAGGAGGGAAGAGCACTTATAAAGAACCTCGCTTTAGCAGATGGTCAATATGGCGAGGAGTACGACCGAGCTGTACGTGGTACCTCTGAATCTGATACATCTGCACGCAAGGAATTAAAGCAACTACATGAGAAATTGAAAAAGCTGCTTATGGTCCATACGAAGCAAGTGAATCTCGTAGAAGAAGAACAAATACAAGAAAGGGAGGATGAACAAGTTGAAGAAATTTGCTTTGTTCAAAATCAAGGTGGATCCAAGCTTTGGGTAAACTACAAACAAAACTCAAACATGAGCTATAGAAGCACAAATGTAGCAAACCCACAAGATCAAGTCTATCCATCAAAGCAACGTGCATGGATTCCAAAATAGCAATGGAAACAGTGTCTAAAACTTGTACCAGCCGCCACACAACCTCAACCCGCACAAGAGAATTTATTGGATGTAATGAACATGCTTTAACAAATAATTTAATGCCAAACGGCTCAATAAACATAAATCAACAAGAAGTTTGGCGAGGTACATAACCGCATTGACACTACTTATAATGATCTCAAGTGCAATTTTGAGACACTCAATGCAAGGTTGAAATATGTGGAGAGCAATCAAGCTTCGTCATCGACAAAAACTAGCGGCCAACTTCCTGGAAAAGCGATCCAAAACTCCAAGGAATACATGGCTCAGTCTATCACATTTTGCAGCAGAAAAGTGCTCCCACAAGTGGTTATACAGAAGGAAAACGCCAAGGACAGCGTTATTCAAGAAGGGGGCAGAACAAATCAAGAAAACAGCTGAACATGAAAAACTCGAGGGTATACCACGCAGGCCAGTGCCGCAAGGAGAGGTTGATAACAGTCTAATTTTTGAAAAATTTGCCAATCCTACACAACTCAAGGAGACCTCTCGCACGCCTGTGCTGCGAGGAGAAGAGTCGGACAGTCCCAAGAAGAACACAAAGGAGGGAATTGCACATGTGGTAGCTACCAAAGTTAAAGCACCTTTCCCCTCAAGATTGAAGAAGAATCCAGCTGAGAAGTAAAGAGTTCTCATCGACAAACAAATGGGTGGTATTGATTTAAAAATACCCATCTTGGACGCTTTTGCTTTAATTCTACAATATAAAAAGGTTTTGAAAGATACTCTAAAGGAAAGGGAGGAAGAGTGCATGGCTATTGGGACTCAAACACCTAGATCAATCTTGATACCAATTTTGCCGCATCAAAGGAAAAAGCTCATTACAAAAAAGTTGAATGACCCGGGGAGCTTTACACTTCCATGTGATGTGGGTCATTTGACATTCATCAATTGCCTGTGCGATCTTGGGGCATCTATTAGTCTCATTCCCCTAATCAATGCTCAGAAATTGGGATATTCAAGGTTCAAACACTGCAAGATATCGCTTGTCCACGCAGATAGAACCACCAGACGACCGAGGGGACTACTCGAGGATGTTTCTGTGAACATTGGTAATGTTCTTATCTTGACAGATTTCGTGGTATTGGAAATAGACAAAGAACCTACAGATCTGTTGCTAATGGGTAAACCGTTCTTGGCATCAGTTGGAGCGTTGATCGATGTAAGAAACATAACTATAAAGTTGAACGTTGGAGACGGTATTGGGATGATGTTTGACCTTAAAGAAGGGGCGACGAAACTGACCAGAAATGGACAGTGTTTTGAAATCGAAGGAACCATTGAAGAAATGGTCGAGGAGGTCACCGAGGGAGCTCTACTTTCCCCCACAAACCCATACTAGAGAAAGTGTGGAGAGTCAAGCTTGTGACACTAAACAACCCCACTTGAAAGGGAATCCCATGTCTATCATTTACCTTTAAAAACTCATTATAATCTTTTTAAAAGTTGTTTTAGTTTTTTATTTGGTTTTGGAGAACATTTCTTTTTATCTTTGTTATTATGGGTATTTGGAATATCTATTTGTGTCTCAGGTACGAATGGATTAAGAACATCATCATGGCAGCAATCTTGGCAAACGAGAGGGAATGATACCCCCAACAAGCCAAGAACCAACTTGCCTCGCATATCACCCTAGAATGCAAAGCGACAAAGAATGGGATGAATTTGGCAAAGAACTAGTATTCTTCAAGGCAAAAACGCCGAGGGAGATGTGCGAGTAGTGTTCACATTGCCTTGAACACCACTCATGGACCTACTTGCACAACCTGAGTATCTTTATATACAGTTTACTAGCCAAATAAGTCTTATTACGTTTGAAACGCACCCATTATTCACTGAATTCTTGGATTTGAACTAAATTGTGTTGAGGCCTCACACTAAGCTGATCTTGATATTGTGACTAATCGTTTGTGTTTCTAGATATTGTCATAAGCAGGGAACTGATCAAGATTCGGAACACTCACTGGGTAGAATAACAAGGGAAGTTCAAGCTTGGTTTTTCTGAATGGGTATTCAAGCCTCGGGTACAACTGCGAGTATAAGGTGCAAGGTATCAGGTTGTTCGTTACGAAGGAACAGTGGGTTATCTCGATTCCAGCTCACCAAGTAGGGCCCACAAGCTAACAAAATTAGCTAAAGTTAAGGAATGGTCAAATCTGAGTCAAATAGATCGGACGGTTAAGATCTCCCAAGATTTCAAAATTTGAAATCATGGGCTGAGATCAGGTCTGCGCCAAGGACTGACCACGAGGTGGCATCAGGAGCCGAGATTGTCTCCTACTTCCTTATTTGTCTCCAAAAAACCCTACAAGATCTCCCTTTAAATTAAAAACCTCTCACCGCAAAATCCTCATTCACTCTCAAGCTCTCCAAACGGAAACACTCTCCTTTTTGCATCGGAAACTTGATTGGAGAAGAAGGAAACAAGATTTCTAGTTCGAGGAAGCTCAGCGAGTTTGGTTTTCCGGAAGCAAGAAACCCTCTTCTCAAACCCTCAACATGTCTTAAAAGGATAAGAGAAAGATCAAGGAGCTCTGCAGCAAATTCATGCAAGATGCGCGGAGGAGTTGAAGGAAAGAGGAAAAGGATGAGATGGTTAATCGGAAGAAGAAGGAAGCACCGGTCAAAAAGATGGCAAGGAAGTTAGTTGGCGAATCGATTGATTGGAGGTTCGTGCAGCCTTAGCATGGAGAAGGGAGCTCTGCGCAAGACAAGAGGGAAGCAAAGCAAATTGCCTCGCCGTCTACAAGCAATGACAGTGACTTTGACAGCAGCAATGATGGGTAGGCCTCGCCTATGGATGTCGAGTATGAGCGCTTGGAGAAAAGGATGACCAGATATACAGCTGGCAGGAGAGAGAAGACAATCAGATACAGGGAAGACATAGAAGCGCTAAAGCGGAGTGGTTACTCGGAAGAAGAAGCGAGGGCAGCCTACAAGGAGGATCAAGCTGAGAAACGAGGGAAAACTGCGATGAAGGCTAATAACTCTGACCAAGCATATGAAGTCCTCAGGATGATGGGGATCAAAGGGATGTATTATCCACACATCGGGACCATGAATAGACTGAGCATCACCAAAGATGTGGATAGGATCTTCAACTCACTGGATTATGACCTCAATGTACAGTGTAGCAAGTTCTTACATCGAGGAGACCTTGCAGTTTTTGGCAACCGTGGATCTCCGAGTATATTCAAACAAGGTACCCGACTTGATGGAGAAGAACGGAGCCAGTTACATAATGTTCACAGTTTATGACAAACTCCACACGGTGATAATAAAGCAAATGGATGTAATCTTTGGCTTCCAATTCAGAGACTCGAAGTACCCATATTTAATGGAAGAGGAGATCAACGAGGTCTGGAACATGCTGTCAGGTTGTGGGCAATATGACTCATCAAGGAGCAAAGGGAGCTGGATTAGGAACCCTGCCATCAATTATGCAAGGAGAGCCATCACCAACGTGCTTTCCGTCAGATCTTCAACCTCGCCACTCAACCTCGAGGAGATGCAGATGTTGGTTATAGCGATGAAGGAAATAGTGGGAACCACTCCAAGCGGTATACAGATCAAAGGGGATGAAGGAAATTCCGGTATGTCTTTTTTCTTGGCTAAGCATTTTCTGACCTACCGCAAGTGGGCAATGACACAAGCGGGAAGAGGAACCAGTAAAGTCAAGCACATCTACATCGGTGGTGTGATAACCCAGATTTTGGAAGCATGCGGAGAGACACGGACCGTAGTAATTGGGTTGAGCCACAATTCATGGACCTCAAGTACCTCCAAGGAGAAAGCCTTTTTGCTAAATGCGAGTTTGAAGGCCGAGCTGTTTATAAGTTCGACCACCTAGAGAAGGTCAACGCTAGAATCGCTCTCCCTTGCCCTGAATACACCTCACTTGATGCAAGAGAGAACGTGAATGAAGATGAGGTCGATCCCGAGTCCTACTTGTTTGAAGATTTCCATGAGAAGAACCAAGGCACTGCAAGCAAAGAAGCCCACAAGCGCATCGGGAAGCTTTAGAAGAGTGGAAAATGGCTGCTCAAGAAGGTGAAGGGCTTTGCAAAAGAAAAGGGGGAGTGACACAGTGAGCGATCAGAGCTCCGGAAGGCAATTGACGGGCTGCAATCATCGGTCAGTAGGATGGCATCACAGCCTCGCCAATATGACTCGCCGTCACCTACGAGGAGACACTCAACCTCAGCAACTACGAGCACCCGCAAAGAAAGCTAGGAATAGCTGCAACACCAGTCAGTCGACAACACGCTGGTTTATAAGAGAAGGGGAAAGAAGAGCCACAAACGCCATACCAGCACTCAAGCCAATCTAGCACAGACCTCCCAACCAGATCCCTCGCATGCATCCCCCACCGATCACACCCGCGAGGATTACTTCGACAGACCGCAGCATGTCGCACCATGCAAATGACTAGCTCCAAGAGGGTATCCAGACCCTCATAGTTACACATTCGAGGATATGAATGCCTCGACTGCTCACTTTTTCGACTTCTAGGTACCATACTCCAAAACCATTGTACATACAATTTTATTTTCTTTATTTTTGCCTTTTATTTGTCCAGACAACTCTCTTAGACTTTTATGCACTCAAGGGACTGTGTGAATTAAGTTTGGGGGAGGGGTCTAGAGTACTCTCACATTGTTTCTTGTGTTCTTATTTTCTGTTTTGCATGCATTCACTTAGGTTGTAAATATCCGTTTAGATTTTTCTTTGTTGCATTTTATTGTTGCAATTCATAGCATATAAGGCATAGAAAAAACCAAAAAAATTGAAAAATCTTAAAAATTAAATCCATTGTGAATGCTCTTGATTGGTAATTGGCCGTTTTGGAAAGTTTTTGGGCGGATCATTCACTTTAGTGAACTTTGCTTGTGTTGTGTCTTGAAAAGGCTTTGTTTGATTCCTTCTAAAATTGAATTTGAATTGCCGATTTAGGGCCTAGAGATGCACCAAATACCTTCCTTCCTTATGTTTAGCATGATCCNCCAAATACCTTCCTTCCTTATGTTTAGCATGATCCATAGTATGAATGTGGTAAAACCCTCTCAAAGTAAGTGGAAAATGAGAAATGAAAAACTGCCCGCCAAAAAAAGAAATGAGTAAGTGGTAAAGGTGAAGTGGTTGGAAGGATGTGTAAACCCGTAGCCTTTCACGACCGTGTATATCTGCTGCTTGCTCCATATGCGGGTTGGTGAATCAACTTGGAAGGAAGCGTAATCCCGTAGCCTTTCATGTTTGTGTAAGCAAACTTACGAATTGTGAGGAGACCAGAAGATGTCTCGAACGTATTTCATTGCTGAATTGAAACTACGCAACAAGTCTTGTACGATCATGGCGTCTATATGTAGGAAAGCTATTTCGGAGCCACCCACTCCCGAGAAATCGAATCAATCAACGATCAAACTCCTAAACATCAACTTAAAGAATTCGGCAAAGTAGCATCAGAGTTAACTTGAACAAGTCGATTCGGGAAAAGTTGGTCAAACTCCTAGAACATAATGTGACAACATTCTCATGGTTGGTGAAAGATATGCCCAAAATCAATCCAAAAGTAGCAAGTCATAAACTGAATGTCGATCCGACTTATAAACCGATTAAATAGAAAAGGAAAAAATTGGGTCCTCAAAGGACTAAGGCTGTGATTGAAGAAGTCAGAAAGCTTAGTGATGCGGTATCCTTAGTCGAAATACAATATCATGAATGGTTAGCTAACCCAGTAGTAGTACCAAAGAAAAACGACAAATGGCGAGTCTGTGTAGACTTTACTGACTTGAGTAAAGCATGCCCAAAAGACAGTTTTTCTCTGCCAAATATCGACCACATTGTGGAAGCGACAGCAGGGAATAAACTACTCTCATTTATGGACACATTCTCGGGATACAACTAGATCATGATGCACCCTGAAGACATGGAGAAGACTTCATTCATAGCTAAACAAGGAATGTATTGCTACAAAGTCATGCTCTTCGGTTTAAAGAACCCAGGATCAACTTACCAGCAACTCGTCAACAAAAATTTTGCCGAACAACTCGGCTATACGATGGAAGTATACATTTATGATATGCTAGTCAAATCGCAAAAAGCGGAAAATCACATTGATCACTTAGCTCAATGTTTCCGAAAATTAAACGAATATCAGATGAAGCTTAACCCAGCTAAGTGCACATTTGGTGTTACTTCGGGAGAATTTCTAGGTTATATTGTCAGTTAGAGATCAATTGAAGCAAACTTGAAGCAGATTAAGGCAGTTCAAGAGCTACTCTCGCCAAAGAACAAGCAAGAAGTCCAAAGGCTAACTAGGCAAAATTCCGCATTGAACTGATTTATCTCTCGGTCAACAGACAAATGTCTCCCCTTTTATCAAATTTTGCGAGGAAATAAAAGCTTCAAGTGGGATGACAAATGCGAAATTACTTTTTTGAGTTGAAGGAATATTTGTCAATACCACCGATTCTGGCCAAACCTTAAGATGGAGAGCCACTTTACTTATATATTGCGGTATCAGTATCAATAGCAAGAAGCGTCTTAGTTCGAGAAGATCAAGGAATTCAACATCCAATTTTCTACACGAGTAAGTCTCTAGATGGAGCCGAGTCTCGATACCCAACAACAGAGAAACTCGCTTTGGCAGTTGTTACTTCAGCTAGAAATTTATGCATGTACTTACAATCTCACACAATTATCATGCTCACCAACCATCCATTACAGACGATCCTCGACAGCCCAAACCAATTCGGAAGATTAACTAAATGGGCCATAAAACTTAGCGAATATGATATTGAGTTCAAGGGAAGAACCGGCGCAAAGTCCCAAGTCCTAGCAGATTTTCTGGTTAAAATATCTCCCGAGTTGGAACCTTTAGAGGCAGAAGAATCTTCTCTAATTTCGAATCCTTTCGTTCATGGATCATCTTAACAACATGGATCCAGACTCTGAATCCGACTAGAAAGCCCAACTGCAGAAATACTGGAACAATCATTATGTTTAGCTTTCCCGGCTTCTAATAACGAAGCTGAGTACAAAGCATTGATCGCGGGAATCCGACATGCGAAAGAAATTGGAGCCACCCAAATTAAATGCTAATATGATTCTCAGTTAGTAGTTATCCAAGTCAATGATGGCTATGAAACAAAGAATGATCGAATGGAAGCTTACCTGAAAGTCGTCAAAGAATTTTCAAAGGACTTAAGGTTTAAGATAAATAAGATCTCCTGAGCAGAAAAAACTTCAGCTGACGCCTTAGCAGCCTTGGCTTCGACAACCGATCGCTTCTAAAGACAAATTATCCTGGTCAAAAGCATTGACAAACTAAGCATTCAAATACCAAAGGAGATTTTGCTATCGTGCCAGCAATCGCCGACACAAGTGAAGATTCTGATGTGGAAATGCCCAAACCTCCCAAACTTAACAAAAGTATGATCAATGAGAGAGACAAGATACTCGCACGTATTCTCGATGGTGAAACACTAGAAGATTGGTGGGCAGCACGAAGACTCAAAGCCAACAGCTCTTTCTATGCACAGATCATTGGAAAGCTACATCGTCAAAGTACTAATGGAACATTGCTTTCTTGTATTCAAGGCGACGAGACGAGAAGAGTGATGCAAGAAACACATAATGGAGCTGGAAGAAACCACATTGTGTGGACGATCACTCGTTCATAAAATCGGATTTCTCAGATACTATTGGCTGACTCTAGCGCAAGTTTGTGAGAAATATGCGGCTAAATACGATAAGTGTCAATGACACGAACACATAATATATGATCCGACCAAGGAATTGAACTCGTCCATTGTGCCATATCTGTTCATGCGTTAGGTGATGGATATAGTTGGACTACTACTGCCATCTAAGCAAAACAAGTTCATGCTCGTCATGACAGATTACTTCTCTAAATAGGTTGAAGTTGAAGCATATTCTCATATGAAAGATAAAGATGTGGTTACGTTTGTCTAGAAAAATATCATATGCCCACATGGCATACCCTATGAGATTGTTACAGATAATGGATCTCAATTTATCTCGGCAAATTTGTCAATTTCAGTGCTAAGTGGAATATCGGAGTTAGACACCAGCACGGGAAGTCTCTCCAATCTTAAACATCAGGACGACCAAGTCTTCAGGATGAAACGCCGTCAAGGTTTCCTTGTTGACAATTTCCTTAAACTTGTCCAACTCAGCATTCACATAGTTGGAGACCGCCATAGGGATATTCAAACCCCGATGCGATAACTGAAGAACGTTGTCCTAACCACTGTACTGGGCGAACGAAAGCCGATCAGGCAAGTTAGCGTCGAGATCATTAAAGCTAGCAGAAATCCTCTTGAAGCGTCTGGAGAGTTGATCACAAAGATCCTGAAAGACCCTCAGCTTCTTGGCATTCAAAGCCTCACGGAAAAGAAGCTCAAAATTCTCCTTCATCGAGTCTAACTCGGAACAAAGTTCAGTGAAGAATCATTCGCCTTCTCAGCAACTCTGAAGGCAGTGCTTTGATGAGTGTGATTTTTAATGGTTTTAGAGTACTATTTTAGGTCGTTTTTGTGTCCATCTAGCTAGTTTCACTTGCATTTAGGTCCATTTAG
>OVBA01005499.1:0-19718 GCA_900406435.1 Lepidium aucheri
TTTGGTTCTCTGAGGAATTTGACCCCTAAATACTATTACGTTTGTTGTGCAGTTGCAATAGGATATAGGTTCAAACCTCGCTGTATCAAGTTTTTGGCGCCGTTTTCGGGGAACCATTAGTTGCCTTTTGATTTTCTGTTTATAGTTTCAAGTCTATATCGTTATTTATGTTTTTCTTTTTGATTTTCTTTTTTTGTTTGTTGGGGTCAAAATCCCAATGGACTTTACTGTTGTTGAGATGGCGTGAGAAGGAGCTGTTCCGATCTTATTGAGAAAACCATTCCTCAACACAACTGGTGCCAAAGATTGTAAAGAAAAGCAAGTGAGCACTGAATCATCGGCTCAGGTTGAAGAACAAGATAAAGAAGACAGTGAATGTGATGAGGAGTATGACTTGCTTCGTGAACAGGAGAAGGTTTGGTTAACAAAGTTTTTATAGTCTTAACAAATTCTGCAATTATGATGTTAAAGGTTTGGTTATCAAAGTTTTTGTAGGTAGTTTTGCCTTTGATATTTTTGGAATCTACACGAAAGATAAATAGCTGAAGAAGTTCATCATTGAGGAAATTAGTGTCCAAGGAGTGAGCAAACCTTACTCAAGCAGTTCCGCCATCTGAATGACATACGAGTTAAGCTAATGATAGTAAAAGAGTACTGAGTGGGAGGCAACCCACTATTATAAAGTTTATTTCTCGTCTTTCTTTTAGTTTACATTCGTTTTTGTTTTTGTGTTTTTATTCAAAGTAGGAAGCTGTCGGAGAGCACCGATCGATCGATCGATCCACACAACGATCGATTGATCAATGAGCTGAATGAGTTTGCGCACGATCCACTGCCCAACTGAACAAGCATAGCCCGACCAATCGAAAGGAGATAAAACTTACCGCACGATCCTTAGCACGACCTGAAATTAGCAGAGCGATCGAGCAAAGAAACAGTAAAGAAGCGCACAATCCATCGCACGATTCAAAATGTATGGCTCGATCGACTGAAAGGGTGAGAAGAAATGCACGATCTGTAGCCCGACTTGGGAATTAGGACACGATCGGGCAATAAGGTTAGAACAAGCGCACGAACTGTCGCCCGACTTGGGAAGTCGGGATCGATCGAGCGAAAAGGGGAAAGTTTGTGCATGATCCATCGCCCGACATAAAAGGTAAGTATCGATTATTCTTTGCTCTTGAGAGCATAGATCGATTGATCGGTGTAAGGATCGATCGATCCGTGGTCCAGGTTTGTCTTCACAAACGCGAAGAACAGATTTATTTTGAGCAAGTTTAATATTTTAGATTCCGTAAAATTTAAACTCTCAATTTCTCTCTCGTTTTTCATCCATTTTTGACGAGTCAAAAGCCTAGTTCGTTTAGATTTTCACCTTCTATTTGATTTGTGGTTACTTACTACGATTGGAAAATGTATGCTCTCTAAATTGAAATTTTAGGTCTGATCTTGGAAGTTGAATTGGGTAAAGAGGAATTTGATTTCTGGTTGATTTTCATCAATTAACTGATGCTTATACCTCATTCTTACATGAATTCGACTCCATCTTTCTGTTTGGATGATTAAATTTCGATTAGAGATTGCTAGTTAGGTTGAAGGAGAATTTTTAGAGAATTTTGGGAATTTTTAGGCTTGATTTTGATGATTGTGGTTGGATTGCTGGATTGGTGGATGTTAATCTTGTTTAATAGAATATCAATCAAACCACTTGCCCATTTGTATGCCTAAATTTTCAAATCCTTGTGAATTTTCTTGATTACACACTCATTTTTTTCGGTTATGTCTCTGTTCTTTCATTGTAGATGGTTCGAACTTCGTCCACTAATCCTAAGAAGCCTACAAAGAAGGTCAGAGCATCTATGAATCTTCAGCGTGGTCAGTCATCGCAGCAACATAATGATGCACCTGGATATGGACAACTTGGTGATATTCTACCTTGGCCAAGACCGGAACAGACATATTTTGTCGATATTGTGGTGAGCATGGACACTCCTTCTTATTTTAAAACTACAGCAGCTTATAAGAATAGAAAGGAAGGAGATGGCTGGAAGAGTTATCTTGAGAGCTTCTATGATCAGCTCCTCACTAAAACTTTGATCCCGACGAAGTTCCTTTGCCGTGAGACATTGCATCGGATGGGAATCCTTGAAGATGTTACTAAGCTGCTCGATAACCTCGGTTTGACCAGGTTCTGTTTTGATTCTTATCCGCTCTATCCAGAGGTCTTTAGGCAGTTCTTAGCAACATGTGATCTACATATGAGTGTTGATCCTCATAGTCCGGTTTATGCTCAATACCTCACGTACATGTATAGAGGAGCTCTTTATACGATCATCATTCAGGATTTGTGTCAGGTTTATGGTTTTGATGATTTTCCAGTGGGACAGAAACCACCAAAGAATTCTCCTCCGAAGAATGCATTATGGTACTTGTTGTCTGGTGATGGGTATGAGGGTAAGTCTTCGAAGCTTACTCACATCAGGAATCATGCAATTCAGATAGTTTCCAAGCACATTGGGATGACCATTCTCGCTAAGGAAGAGTCAGGCAGTGTCACCAAGTCTCAGCTAGAGTACTTACACGAGGCCATATATCCTTTGGTTCCAGATCTTTACCAAGATCCTTCTTCTGCTAAAGGTCCTTCTTTGAACATCAATAGGGGGTATCTCTTTGCTAGTAAGCTGATCAAGCGCTGATTCAGAGGTGACCCAAGGAAGGGACTTCTTGAACCGATTGGTAGCCTCTTAACACTGATCTTCAGATTTCATGGATTAGATCTCAGTAAGAAAGAGGTTGTGGAGAGGATCGATTTTATCGATACAGCTGTCCTGGCCAGATTTGGATATTTTCTGGAGAAGAAATAGTAGACTTTCTTTGATGACACACCGCAGATGATGTATGTCGTTGTTCCTGCTCTTCACATCACTTCTGTTACTTGCAGAGAGAATGTAGAGTTTCTGCCAGATTTGACACATCCTTAGATTTCTAGAAAGCTTAAGGAAAAGGAAGCTGCACCTCGTGCCAAATCTAGGAGAGCTCGAGCTTCCATTTCTGCTCTATCCGTACCTCCAGCTGCTCCACCTTCAGGGTTTTTGCTTCCCGAGTTTCCTGAGGAAGAACTCGGACTGCCACATTACTCACCGAACTTCACGGATCAGTAGTTTAGAGAGTGGCAGATCGAAAATGAGAGGAAGAAGAGATCGATTCAGTGGACTATTTGGGATGCTCTGAGGAAGATCCCAGCTTCTTTGTGTGTGAGTGCACCTACAGCTGATAGAGATGAGTCTGTCCCTATGCCTACCACGCCTACTAGTCGACCGGATGTTGCTGGACATCTGTCAGATGATAATGATGAGGACAATCAGCAACTAGAGCATTGTTTCCCTCGACATTGTAGAGCACCTAGGGATCGAGACAGCCAGAATCTTGAGTAGCTTCTCAGCTACTTCCTACCTTTGTTTCAGTTTCTTTTCATTTTCTGTTAGACTATTTATTGCTTTTTTTTGTTTCTTATGCGTTTTTGTGTCTTCTTTTGTTTACTTTTACACAGAGACGATGTAAAGTAATTCTGGGGGAGAACACTTATTGACTAACGCATTTTCCGTTTTATTTCTTTTGCATTCTCGATTTTTCAGACTATTTCTCAGCATTTATTTCTGTATTTTGAGCTTTTGAAACTGACATCAGACTAGTTGATTTTCAATTTTCTGTGCATTATCCTGGACTCAGTATCGCTTGATTTGCATTTGTCAGCAATCGATTGACTATTGGAATACCTAGAGACAAAGCAACACTCAGTTTCAGAGCACATTCATCTCAGCTTTCAGAGGATTTAATGCTGATTTCACACCTAACCTGACTTAATCCTCTCGTCAAGGGAATTGGTAATACATCAGGTATGTTCCTTCTCTTTACTCAATGAAAGATGTTCCTTGTAAGTCTGGTTCTGTATCTCTCTTCATCATTTTCAGGCATTTTAAGCCAAATTCTAATGGTACTCGATTTAAGTTTTTGCATGAAGTTAGCCTAGGGTAAAAGTTTCCCAATGACGCTGCAAGTTTTTAAAGTGAATTGGACGTTTCTGAGGATACATCCAATGACGTAATGCTTTTCACTTTACTAACTAGCTTACCGAGGAAAACTCCAGTGAAGCAACTCATGTATATTCTTTAGTTACCAAAGAATCAGCCAAGTTATTAAAAAAAGATACCCTAAGCAAACCTGGGAAGAATTGGTTTTATGAAAAAAAAGAGATGAAATCAGAATGAAGGTAGTCTAGAGAGTAGAAGTAGGAACTTTTCACCTTTTGATCAATATTCCCTCGAATGAAACTGCACTTAGATTTATTAGGAAGTCAGTAAGGAGAATCTGATTGTTGAATTGAATTGTGACGCGAGATTGTTATGTTTGCCAAGTCTGGGGGAAGTACAAGGTGGTGTTTCTGATAAGTAACACTCTTGTGATCACTTTGGACTTGATGTGCAGGATCTGGAGAGAGTTATTTGTCTGATGAGATGTGATCTTCCTGCAGTCTTTTCTTTCTTTGCTTGAGGACAAGCAAGAAGCTAAGTCTGGGGGAATTGATGTGCCTCATATTTTGTCGGTTTTGAGCTCATTATTATGGTTATATTTGGAAAAATTTTCTGTGTTTTATTGAGATTTCAGGTCAAAAACGTTCAGAGTTGGAATCATGCTTGAAGGTGGGCTTTGGAGAAGTTTGAGCGTTTTCAAGTATTTTCCACGAGAGGGAGGATCGATCGATCAAAACAATGATCGATCGATCAGTTCTTTAACAAAGAAGATGCGCACGATCTGAAGATGGACTTAAATTCTAAGAGATCAACTGATATCCAAGGATCGATCGATCATCTCCAAGATCGATCGATCAATGCCCTTCGAAGAAACCTAATTCCACAATTTTTCAGCTCTTGCTTCGAGACCTATAAATACTCTTTTCCTATTTTATTTTTGTAAGTCATCTTTGAGCTTTTGAAGAACGATTTTTAAAGCAGCTTTTAAGTTTGTAAGCTAGGGAGAAGATCTCTTTACACTTGAGAAGAATTTTTGAACCCTATTATTATTTCTTATGCAATTTCAGTTTCAGTTCATCATGATTTACTTGGTACATTGTTCTATGTTTGAATAGATCTAAGATCCGATTTAGGGATTCTAGGGTTTTAGAATTCAACTGTTAGGGAACAAATAGGATTGATGAATAGAAGATTCTCCTTCTAATACTTGAGTTTAATGCATAGATTAGCTTGACCACCTAGTCAATGATTTTAGGTTGTTAACTTTCCAGAAGTTTTTTAAGAACCATAATTAGATTAGAAAAGCAATTCCTTCACTACCAACGAGAGTTGATGCTAGGTTGGGTAGTGGGTAATTGAACTTAAACGATAAAGCCTATTCGTAATCTAAAAACAATGAGAGTTAGGATCTTTAGATTATTAGTAGAAGGGTAGATTCAACGAGATTTGGTTTATCTTTATTTATGTTCAAACCGAGAATATGATGAGATTAGTTCCTGAATAGTTTCCCTGACAAGAGTTCTAACTCCCAAATGAATACCTGATATCCGATTGCTTTAGTTATTTGATTACATTCACGTTTAAGTTGTTAGTATTTATCTCTCTGATTTTGATTGATATAGCTTGCGATTTGATAGAAGTCGAAAGTGTGATTTGGTTCTCTTAGGAACTCGACCCTAAATACTATTACGTTTGATGTGCACTTGCAGTAGGATATAAGGTTAAAACTCGTTATGTCAAGTTTTTGGTGCCGCTGCCGGGGAACCATTAGTTGCCTTTTGATTTTCTGTTTAAAGTTTCAAGTCTATATCGTTATTTACATTTTTCTTTTTGATTTTCTCTTTTTGTTCGTTGGGGTCAAAAATCCAATGGACTTTACTGTTGTTGAGATGGCGAGAGAAGAAGCTGTTCCAATCTTATTGAGAAAACCATTCCTCAACACAGCTGGTGCCAAAAATGATAAAGAAAAGCAAGTGAGCACTGAATCATCAGCTCAGATTGTACAACCCGGTAATCGGTCCAAAGAAGAAAGGAAAATGGCGAGTATGTGTTGATTTTACCGACCTAAACAAGGTCTGCCCTAAAGATAGTTTCTCATTGCTGAACATAGATCAAATTGTCGAGGCAACTGCAGGGAACAAACCTCTTTCATTTATGGACACTTTTTCAGGATACAACCAGATTCAGATGCATCCAAACGATATGGAGAAAACTTCATTCATCACAGAGCGAGGAACCTATGCTACAAAGTCATGTCATTCGGGTTAAAGAATGCGGGAGCAACCTATCAGCGGCTAGTGAACAAGATGTTTGCCAATCATTTCGGGTAAACGTTGGAAGTATACATAGACGTCATGCTGGTCAAGTCGTTAAAAGAAAAGATCACGTTGATGACTTAGCTTGTTGCTTCTAAAAACTGAACGAGTACCATATGAAGCTCAACCCGGCGAAATGCACTTTTGGGATGACCTTAGGAGAGTCCCTTGGATACATAGTCACTCAAAGAGCAGCTTTAAACCGTTTTATATCCTGCTCAACAGATAAGTGTCTCCTATTCTAGAACTTGCTGCGCAAAAATAAGGACTTCAAGTGAGATGAAACTTGCGAGAAAGCTTTTTCCGAATTGAAGGAATATCTTTCAACACCACAAATCCTCGCGAAACCTGAAAATAGAGAACCATTGTACTTATACATTGCAGTCTCTACATAAGCGGTGAATGGCGTGCTAGTTCGAGATGACAGAGGAACTCAGCACTCGATCTTCTACGTTAGCAAATTATTAGATGAAGCTGAATCCAGATACCCGACTACAGAGAAACTTGCATTAGCGGTAGTCACCTCGGCAAGGATGTTGCAACATTACTTCCAGTCTCATACTGTTATAATTTTAACAAATCATCCACTACGAACAATACTGCACAGTCCAAATCAATCAGGGCGATTGACCAAGTGGGCGATCGAGTTAAGCGAACATGGCATCGAGTTTAAAGATGAAAAGTGGGAACTCTCAACTTTTAGCCGACTTCCTAATCGAATTATCCCCCGATCTATAGACTCTAGAGTCGGACAAAACTCTTAAAACATGGAAGATATACATAGATGGATGTTTGTCTCAGCACAGCTCGAGAGTCGCCATCCAACTAGAAAACCTGACAGGAGAAGTTCTAGAGCAGTCATTTCAACTTTCATTCCTGGAGTCCAACAATGAAGCTAAATATGAAGCATTGATCACACGAATAAAGTTGGCTAAGGAAGTCATAGCAACCAACATTGATTGCTATTGCGATTCTCACCTAGTCGTTAACCAGGCTAGCGGGGGCTACGACACAAATAATGATTGCATGAAAGCTTATCTTAAAATCGTTAAAAAATTGGTTAAGGATTTAAAGTTCAAGATCAATAAAATTTCCAGATCCGAGAACACCTCAACCAACGCTCTATCAACTCTTGCATCCACAATGGATCCTATTCAAGGACGAATAATACCAGTGGGAAGTAAAGATCGCCCAAGTATAAGCTTACCAAAAGGAGACCTCAAAATTTTCTTGGTTATAGACGACATTCAGGATGAATCCGATACCGAGATGATTGACGCCGAGGAGACAAGCAAACCAAAGGTTGATTAGCAAGATGAGATCCTCACATATATCCTTGACGGAGTATTACTTACTTGCGTTCATGGTGATAAAATTGACAAGATCATCAAAAAGACGCATGACGGATCAGGTGGAAACCACAACAGTGGAAGAACACTTGTACAGAAGATTAGGACACTCGGTTACTATTGGCCAACAACAGCAAAAGATTGTGCTCAATACACGGCTAAATTCGATAAATGCAAGCGACACAGGCACATAATCCACACTCCTACTAAGATGCTAATCTCAGCAATCATGTCTTATCTGGTCATGAGATGGACAATGGATATAGTTGGATCATTACCATCATCTCGGTAAAAGTGCTTCATGCTTGTCATGACGGATTATATCTCAAAATGGGTCGAGGCAGAAGCGTATTCTTAGATAAAGGATAAAGATGTGATCAAATTTGTATGGAAGAATATCATTTGTCGATATGGGCTACCTTACGAGATTGTGATAGATAATAGATCTTAATTCATTTCAGCAAAGTTCACCAAATTTTGTGCTAGATGGAATTCCGAGTAAGCAAGTTGACTCCAGGGAACCCACAAGAAAACAGTCAACCAGAGGCCACAAATAAACAAATCCTCGATGGTCTAAATAAAATAATTTATGAGAAAAAGGGAAGATGGGCATCCGAGTTGGATGGCGTGTTATGGTTACATCAAACTACACCAAGACGCTCAACTGGACGAACCCCATTATCCATTTCTCATTGAATAGAAGCAATGGCTCCAGCTGAGATAGCTGTACCAACTTTATGCCAAGAATGACTCCCCGGAGACAAGGATTCTAACAATGATGCTATGAAAAACAACATTGATGACTTGGAAGAAGAACACGACAAAGCACTTCTCCGAGTACAGAACTATCAACAACAAAACGAAAAGTACTACAATAAGAAAGTACGAGGAAGACACTTTATGGTAAGGGATCTCGTACTTCAAAACAAAAACACGGCTGAACTTAATGTGGGGAAACTTGGCGTTAATTAGGAAGGTCCATACATCATTTATGAGATTGTGAAACCAGGAGTTTACAAGATCGTTACTATTGATGGAGTAACAATTTTACGAAGCTCGAATTCCATCAACCTAAAGCGATACTACTATTAAGGACTTGCCAACTCAGTGAACAAGATGCGTTACTTAACTTATATAAAAAATAATAACTAGATGCTGAAATTAAACTCGTTAACATTGCAAATTAAGAAAGAACAAAGATATACAACCTTACCTTTGAAGATGATGGCACCAGTCTGAAGAAGGGTAATCACAACCTTTTGCTTCTCGACCGCCCGAAAAGCCGCATTTCGGAGGTCGGTCGCAGACTTTGAGGCATTCTTAAGAGCAGAGATTTCCTTACCATATCTTGAGCGCTCTGCCTCGAACTCAGATGTAATTCAGGATATATCAGCCATTTGCTTTTACCGCTTAAGGACAAGATTCCTCTAACTGCTTAAGAACTTCATTAAGCTGACGAGATCTCTCAGCACCAGCGGCCATAGTTTTCTCCTTCCCGAGAAGAACCTAGTTCACCTGAGAAATCAACTGAAAAATGGGAAAGTTAGCATAAGAAATTTAGAAGCAAAGCAAATCGAATGAAGATAAAAATGGACGTATACCGAGAACACCGACTTTGCTATTTTTCAACATACTCTTTATTGTTGAGCATCTCGGGGATGGGAGGAAACTCCTCAATAGTGTTCTTGAGGAAGCGCATCAAGTCGGCCCCTCTCAACTCGGAATCCTTAATAGATACCAATGCTTCCAGAGCATACAAAAACTAGAAGTCTCCGGAAGATTTGCTCCTTTTACTCAAGGAGACTTTAAGAGGAGAAGAAGGCTCCTTGTGTTTAGCCGCATTCTTCTGAGCAGCCTCGGTAGCAGTATCCCGACCTCGTATTACCAAACAGTGTCTAATCACCTTTCGCCTAAACGCTTTGCAAAAGAATTTTTTTAAGAAAGGTTACCTTTAGCAACAAACTCGGATGCTCTTCTTCTTCTTGGTCTTTTTAAGCACTAAGGAAGTAGAGGGAGATTTGAAAGATTCCATCTCCAACCTCAACCAAAGATTTTGACTTCCTCTTACTGGAAGTCATGGGAACTTATGGAACCCTTGTTAACCTTCTCGAGAAGGTTAGTCGTAGTTTCAACAGCCAGAGTGTCAACTTTGCGAGACTCCAAGTTGATAATCGGAGCCTTTAAAAGTTTTAATTAGCAACACCACAGTTTCCAAATCCCTTTCCGGGATAGAATCGAAAGGTTGAGGAGTGTCGGCTCCACCAGAGGAAGCCGGGTCACCTCCTAAGACGGCACCTAAACTGGCAAAGAGGACGGGCATAGCGCAGCCCTCAACCCCCATATTAACGTCAAAAATCCCTAGAAAAGGAGCAAATATCAGCCAAATTTGAAACTTTAAAGGCAAGACTTATAAAAAAAAGAGGATAATAGATTACCCCTTTGGTCATGAGAAGTTTTCTTCTGAAGGAGACCCTCTTGCAAAACTTCCAGTCAAGACAAGAAACACTAAAGAGACGATCTCGAAGTTCCTAGTAGTTGGACAAACGAGAACGAGTGGAAGGCAGCGGGTGTTTCACTGCAGAAAGAAAAAATAAACATAAGGATCCGAGTGACAAGAGCTAGTAGAACATCACAAACACCTAGAAGTCTACCAGGAGTTCTTGTCCAAAAAGAAATGATCTTAACGGACGAAAGACTTCGCTAGGGTGAATAAAAAAGTAACGATTCTAACTCATAACTTTGGATGTCATGTTATCCAAAAACCGGCTACCAACTTTTGACCTAGCAAAAAAAGTCCCCTTTGAGGCCTTAATCTCACAGAAGTCGGTCAACTCTTCAAAAAGGCGAGTTGAAACGTTAACTCCAACTTTGCTACCTAGAATTAACGCCCCGACGATATTCGCACCTCCAGCAGCTCCGAGTTGAGTGATTGCAATCCTCTGAGCAAAGCAGTGCCAAGGAAGCAGATTCAGAATTAGGAACTACATTTTGATTTCTGTGAACGTCCAGTCATAAATGGCGATAAAGCCTTTCGGAGGATTCCATGGATGGGAATCAGGATGAGAGTGAATGGCAGCTTCCCTCATCTCGGGACATACGGAGAGTAGGTTTTCTAACCTCCTCAAATTTATAATGGATGGACCAATATCAAGTCCATCAAACCAATCATCTAAATTGCTACCATGGCTATTCACAAACCACATTTCTATGACATCATGGGTTCTATTACTACTAGAAACAGAAGAATGACTAGAGTCGGCAAACTTGGAACTAAAGCTAGAACTAGAACTATTTCCTTCCATCTCGGCAAAGGCTCGCTTATAAATAATAAAGCAACTCGGCAAAAGTAGAGAGGGAAAGAAGAGAGAAAAGTTACCTCGATAATATCGGTTGGAAGTAAAAAAGTGGAGGGAACTAGAGTGCTATTTATAGTGGAAAAGCATATACCAAATCAACGCTCAATGATGACTTGCGTAAAACCGAGGCGACTGTTCTAATAGCCCATTCATGAACTGACACGTGGACCGAAGATTCTGGAAGTTGGAAAACCTTCTAACTCAGAAATTCTGCACCAAAACTTTTCGAGTCTGGGGGTGGGGGACAATTGTTGGAGGTGGATCTGAGATCTCACTTTGGTCCACGGGAAACAATGGGTCAAGTACGAAGAAACAAACTAGTTGCAAGCATCAAAGCCTCAACTCGGATATCATCATCAACTCGGCAAAGTCTCGTCTCAGAAAGTTCTTTGAACTTGAAGAGAAGTCGGATAACACATCAGCAAAACAAAGAAATGGAAATTTTCCTATTCCGACATGGAAAATTTCCATATCTAGCGTGAATCTTACCAGATTCGACCTTATCAACATAATTGTAAATCTTCCTTAATTCTATCTACTTTGTAACCGCTTCTATGATCTATAAATAGAGGAGCAGATCCTTTGAAAGAAGGATCGACTTTTTAGCATACATCAAGCTAATAAAAACACTCTATTCAGCAATCATCTCTACTCTTCAAAATTAACTACTTTTGCTCTAATTCATCTTACAAGTGTCCTTGCCCATTATCTCCCACTCTTTAATCAGAAACATTGTATTCTAAAACTTATTGCGCTAGATCCGGTTGCAACAATCACTTCACACTTCACACAGAATTATAGTTTTCTGCATAAAGAAATGATACTAAAAACAAATACATATGTAAAAAGTCACTAGAAAACAGAAAAAGAAAAACGGTAAAAGAGAAACAACTAAAAAATATAAAACAAAAAAGGTAACTGTATTCCTCAACAATAATTCCTCAAGATCAACTTCTGTAAGCTTAACAGTGGAATTGAAAGATTGACAAATTCCACAAAACAAAATGTTACCAGTTACAGCTTATCTTATAATTTTGTTTCTAAAAAGTATATCTTATTTCAGAAATTTTTTAACATAAATAACATAGAATACTATCCTCTGAAAGTAGACTTTTTTATCATTTAGAAATATATAGAAATTGTAAGAAAATAATATAAAATATTACTTCCTATGTTTTTTTATTATACTTGATGTTTTAGCTTTTTAAACATATTAAAAATTATTTATTATTTTACTTTTTCTAAACAAAGTATGCTTTATCATAAATTCCAAAATAATTTAACCAATCACAAATCAATTTGAAAAATTTCAATAGTCAAAAACATTAAAAATACAATAAATATTACATATAATTCTTAAAACATCAACTAAAATGAAAAAAATAAATAAAACATCAACTATAATTAAACGGACGAAATATATATTTGTAACTATTATGTTTGTATTAACTTAGTTTAATTTCATACAGTAGTTGTCAAATATAGTCTCCATGCAGTTGACTACCTCTAAGGTAAATTTACGATATAATATTCGATGCCTTTGTCCTAAGCAATTAAAGCTCTCACATTTTCCAAACCAACACCCCCAAAAATCAATGCAGACAAAACTCAATTCTCAAACTCTTTGTAAGAATCAAGATTTATAATACGTCATTATGTTTGTATATTGATAAGTACTAATATTCTTTTTTTATGGTACTAATTGATAAGTAGGAGTATATTCTTAAGTTACAATATTACCACCTCAAGCCTTGCCAAACATTCATCTTTTTGTTCCAAAGAACATTAACCAACAATGCACAATAAGCTTGTCTTCAGCTTTTACATATATATATATATATAAATAATTATCAACAAACCATCCATTTATAACTTGAAATCCACTTCTTAAAAAAAATTCCACTTATAGTTGAGAAAGATCAAATCCCAAATATTGAGTCTATTAATTAAGATATTTAATTGTCAGACTAAAAAAATTCGGCTATTGTCTCAAGATCATAAATCTATACAAAAAATTGTTTTTTTTCAACAACTAGATCGACAAAACTATATCCATAACTTAAATCATACTCTCTAAATCTATTTTTAATATGAGGAGAAAACTGAATCCATGGTACAAAATTATTAGTTGGGAATATCTTAATCACTAAGATATTCTTTTGATTTCTTATGATATTCATTTTATTTTGTAATAGTATATATTTTCTTGAGTTTAGTAAACATCAAAGTTTATTTATCTCCTCACAAGAACAAATTCAATGTACTACTCCCTATGTTTTATAATATAACTTGTTTTAGATGTCTTCTTATTTAAAATATAAGTTGTTTTTCAAAAACCAAAACAAAAAGTAGAAGCAAATTCAATTCTTTATATTTCTTTTTCATTTTTATTTTATTTTAATCTATTTCTCTTTATTTTTCTTAATTAAAATGCTGAGACAAAATAATAAATTTTTTAGAAAATACAAAAACTAAAAGAAAATTTTAATCATTCAACCAAAACAACTTATAATATACTATAATATAAAATAGAGAGAGTATTATTTTTATAAATAAATTCATTGTTCAGAAAACTAAAATTTAATGAAGAATTAAATTTAAGTTGACTACTAAAGAAAAAAAGAAGAAGACAAAACCCTGAATGGGGCATTTAAATGCAACGACCACCAAAGTCTGTCTGTCTCTCTCTTAGTTTCAACTCCGACACGTTATGGAAGAAGAAACTGTACAAGTCTTCTCCTTCTCCTTCTCCTTCTCTCACCCTCTCTTCTCTTCTTTCATTACTCTCTATACTCTCTTTCTTATCTATCTCCCCTTTGATCTCCTTCCATTCTTTCTTTCCCCTGTTCTTCTCATCTCCGCAGCTCTTCTCTTCTCGCTTCTCCGCCTTGGATCCACCCGCGAATCGAATCCCCGACCTGAAAATAGTTACAAAGTTCTCAACGAAGAGGAAGAATCTAATGTTCTGGTTTGTGATTCCCACACGGAGACCGATTTGTTGTGTGATTTTGTCGAATGGAATCTGAGAGCTCCTTTGGAGGTTATACACGAAGCCTACGAAGAAAACGATGAAGAAGAAGAAGAACTAGAAGAGATTCTATCAGTTTCTGGTGAAAATGACCCGACCCGATTTAGGGAAATAGAGAGATATCCATCGCTGTCACTCTGTTACCCAGAATCAGATTCCGGATCGGATTCGGAAACCTCGTCGGAATTCAACTTCCCGGAGATCGGTGAATGGAACTCGCCGGAGAATATGGGATTCAGATGGGAAGATAATGGAATTGGAAGCGAAGGATTGATTGAGATAAAGCTCGATCATAGTTGTAACAAGATGATGAGCAAACGTAATCAAACAGAAATTGATTTTCATGCAGAGGAAGAGGGTTTAATCGAGATCGATCTTTTTCCATAACATGATTAGACCTCCTATCAAGTTTCCATAAGCATTTTATGGATTAGTAAAACACGGAAAAGGAAAAAGTACGGTTAATTAATTATACAAATATGCTGCTTTGTGTGTATGTAGATATATATAAAAGGAAAGAATATAATTTTGTTTCCAACTTTGTAACTTGAGACGTCTGATTTTTGCATTTGTGGTTCAATAAGATATGATCATAAATCATGTATAGAGAGGCCTCAAAGATTAGAAGTAAAATTTAGAAATAGATACATATTATACGCCTCGAAAAAGAAGATTGAGAGCAAAATACAAACAATATAGAAATAATGACTAGAATATTCCAAATGAATGGCTTCGAGTCGAAGGATGTGAAAGTATATATGCACTTGGTGACTGTGCAACAATCAACCAACGAAAAGTCATGGTAACCAAATTCAGAGCTTAGATGAAAACAAGATATTAGTTCTCTGTTTTTTATGTTTATGGACTGTGATATGTTTGTTATTCAGGAAGACATAGCTTCTAGATTTAAGAAAGCAGATAAAGAGAATTCAGGAACACTGACACAGCAAAAATTCCAAGAAGTAATGGCTGATATATGCGTTAGATACCCTCAAGTGGAGCTCTACATGAAGAGCAAAGGTCTGCGTGACATTACCGATCTTTTAAAACAAACATAAGCTGAGAATGGTTCGAATAAGTCCATTGAACTCAACATAGAAGAACTTAAATCAGCGCTTTCTGAAGTAGACTCACAAGTGAAGTTTCTTCCAGCTACTGCACAGGTTCCTTCTGTTTGTTTCCTTTGATAAGAAGTTTCATCAGCAAGAAACAGTCACAGTCATTCAGTTTGTTTGTCTTGTGGCTTAAGGTGGCTGCTCAACAAGGAACTTACCTTGCAAAATGCTTTGATCGTATGGAAGAATGTGAGAAGAATCCTGAAGGTCCCATTAGAATAAGAGGAGAAGGTCGTCATCGTTTCCGTCCCTTCAGGTTGGATTTAAATCTGCATTTTAGACACTTGATGAGATTGCAATGTTAGATAATGAACTTATAAACGTAAAACAGGTATCGACATTTAGGGCAATTCGCACCATTAGGAGGGGAACAAACAGCAGCACAACTTCCAGGAGACTGGATTTCAATAGGACATAGCAGTCAATGGCTCTGGTACTCTGTTTACGCTAGGTAATAATGTTATATTCATGACTGTGTTACGTTTTGGAAGCAAAGTATATGTTCTTTTGTCTAATATAGATAACATAACAGTAAGCAAGTGAGCTGGCGAACGAGAGTTCTGGTGGTCTCAGACTGGATAAGACGATTCCTCTTTGGAAGGGATTCAAGTCGCATTTGAATATCTCTGTCCCTCACGATTCGATTCTCAATTGTCTTTTGCTTTTTTTCTCCAAGTGTCGTCGTATTTTCTTTTCATAAGAACTGATTAAAGAATATTGATAAGTTACTTCATCTTGTTTTTGGGAATTTATATTTATATCACTAGTACTGGATTGAATAAAGTTTCACAAAGAATCCAGTATAACGTTTTACGATAGAAGATGCGTCGTCTAGTCGACTAGTCAGAGAATACAATGTTAGATTCGTAATTATCCTTAACTAAGATTAGTTGCCATTACATGATATTAAATGATTAGTATAGGGGAATCTTCTGGCAATAACGTAATACTTAAATTGTTCATCTTACTCTAAACCCAAACTTACCAAACATTTGTGAATTGTATACTGAAAGTGATACTTCATTGAATAAAAGAAAGGGCTATAAACAGCCTTACAACTGAAACAAAGAAACAGAGCTACAAAACAGGGAAACACAATGCCATGACTCAACTAAGAAAACAAACTTCCTAAAGACTTGGACCCATGATTGACCAAGTAATGGCCAACGACTTAACCAACTAAAGCAACTCAAATACATTTAAACTTCAACATAAAACATCATTCAAACTCCAACATACCCACCCTTAAGCTGAATTCCCCATATTCAACTTACATCTGACAAGTTTACCATTCCAAGCATTGCACGCAGCTTCTCGAACTGCTCTAACTTCAAAGCCTTAGTAAAGATGTCAGCAACTTGATTTTTGGTTGCACAATACTTAAGCTTGACAGTCTCGCCTTTCACCAACTCTCTAAGATAATGAAATCTCACCTCTATGTGCTTGCTTTTACCGTGAAGAACAGGATGTTTGGAGAGTTGAATAGTTGAGCTGTTGTCGCAATTAATCACTGTTGCAAACTTCTCTCCAGCACCAATTGTTTCAAGAATTCTTCTGATCCACACACACTGACAAGCACAAAACGCAGCCGCTATATATATATTTCGCTTCTGTAGTTGAAAGTGCAACAACAGGCTGCTTCTTTGATGCCCAAGAGATTGCACCAGAACCCATCAAGAAAACACAACCCGTTGTACTCCTTTGATCATCTAAGTCCCCAGCATAATCACTATCCGTGAACGCCGTAAGTCTCATATCATCACCTTCATTCTTCCTGTAAAAGATTCCAAGTTCGATGGTACCTTTGAGATATCGCAGGATCCTTTTCGCAGCAAGCCAATGTGACATTCTCGGATTAGACATGAAACGACTTATGAGACACACACTAAACATCAAGTCAGGTCTGGTTACGGTTAAGTACATAAGACACCCAACAAGTTACTTGAATAGTGTCTCGTCCACCTTCTCTTCATTCTCATCTTTTGTGAGTTTTGTTCCTGGAACAATTGGATTTCGAACTGCATTGCTTTCTTCCATTCCAAATCTGGCTAGAACGTCACGAGCATAACGTTTTTGACACACGAAAATCCCATCCTCACTCTGTTTCACCTCTACTCCAAGAAAGTACCTCATCTTTCCCAAGTCTGACATCTCAAATTCATGCATCATTGAAGCCTTGAACTCATCACACATCTTCCTATCGTTTCCAGTAAAGATCAAGTCATCAACATACAAGCTCACAATCAGAATTTTATCTTCTTTTACCTTGGTAAACAGAGTGTGCTCACTAGAACATCTCTCGAACTCTTCTCTTAAGAAATAACCCTTAATTCGGCTGTACCAAGCCCTGGGAGCCTGCTTGAGACCATACAAAGCCTTCCTTAGCTTGTACACCTTCTCTTCTTCTCCTTTCCTAACAAATCTTTCGGGTTGTTTGACATAAACCTCTTCTTTCAATTCCCCATGTAAGAACGCACTTTTCACATCTAATTGAAAGATTTCCCAACCTGATTGTGATGCTACGCCAATTATGGTTCGAATCGTGTCAAGCCTCACGACGGGAGCAAAAAATTTAGTGTAATCGACGCCATAGCACTGAGCATACCCTTTTGCAACCAGCCTGGCCTTGTGCTTGTCTACTTCACCATCTTCATTCAGCTTAGTCTTAAACACCCATTTCACTCCAATGGGTGTCGCACCTTTAGGCAAAGTAGTCAGCTCCCAAGTATCGTTTTTTACGATAGACTCAATCTCTCATTTCATTGCCTCCATCCACACGTTCTCCTTCATCGCATCATCAAATTTGATTGGGTCGGTTTCTGTCATCATCATCAGCAGCATGATGGATAGATTTCCTTCCATCTCCTCTTCATCACCAACAATATAATCATCTAGATATCTTGGTCTAGATCTTACACGTGATCCTCTTTCAACTTCTCATGAACTCGATGACGATGAAGAAGCTGGACTCGAAACCGATGAAGCTGGGCTAGAGAGATTTGTATTACCGTCTAAAGAAGAATGTGATGATGCAGGTGGTGAAGCGGGATTGTTTTCTTCTTCACTTGAATCCTCTTCTTCCCCACAATCGAGAACTCTCTCTTCTCCGCTAGTCTGATCCCAGTCCCAGCTTTTAGTCTCATCAAATACCATGTCTTTGCTTATTACAATTGTTTTTGTGGCAGGATCATACAGTCTCCATGCTTTAGATTCTTCACTCACTCCAAGAAAAACACACTTCTTGCTCTTATCATCCAACTTCTTTCTCCTCTGATCTGGTATGTGCACATATCCTATGCACCCAAAGACACGAAAGTATTCCACCACAGGTTTTGAACCACTCCAAACTTCCTCAGGAGTCATTCCTTCTACCGCTGCCGTTGGAGATCGATTCTGAATATGAACACTCCACTTCGTTGCTTCAGACCAAAATTCTTTTGGTACCTTCCTCTCACTTAACATTGATCGAACAGCATTCATAATAGTCCTGTTCTTCCTCTCGGCTACTCCGTTTTGCTGTGGTGTAAATGCAGCAGTAAGTTGTCGAGTGATGCCATGAGATTTGCAGAAATCACAAAATTCATTCGAAGTAAACTCTCCTCCCCGATCTGTCCTCAAGCAGGCTATGAATCCATTGATTTCCTTCTCCACGCTTGCTTTGAAGATCTTGAATGTGGCAAATGCTTCAGATTTTTCATGGAGAAAGTAAACCCAAGCCTTCCTCGAGAAATCATCAATAAAGCTCAGGATATACTTCTTCCCGATGTGCGAAATTGGAGAAATCGGTCCGCAAATGTCCGAGTGTATTAGTTGAAGCTGCCGTGAAGCTCTCCAGGAACTCTTTCTCGACATCGTCTCTCTGTGTTGTTTCCCAGTCAAACAAACAGAGCAAATTTCCTTAGTGGGCTTTAGGTCAGGAAGCCCAACAACCATTTTCTTGCTTGACAACAATTTCAGCCCATCTTGATTCAGATGCCCAAATCTGCAGTGCCATATGTGCATCTCCTTCTCTATTTCTTCTTCGGTTTGCAGGCACATCGAGTGCTTCTGTGGTTTGGACACTTCAATGAAAAACATCCAATTTCCACTCATCGTTGTGTCCATGATCACTCCTTTCTCCGGATGATACACTCTGCAATTCCCATCGCGAATCAGAATCGCCAATCCCCTCTCCTGCAATTGCCCAAAGCTGAGCAAATTATTCTTGAGCTCTGGAACATAGTACACCTCTGGAATGACTTGAACAAGCTCATTTACTTGGAGTTTCACGCTTTCTTTTCCCACTACGGACATCCTCGTGTTATTCCCAAGTTTCACCGATCGATTGATCCCCTCTTCTAGACTAGAGAACCATTCCTTACACCCAGTCATATGGTTGCTGTATCCAGAATCAAGGAACCAAATTTCATCTCTCTCTGCATGATGCTCTTCAAGGTAAACCATCAAAAGCAATTCCTCTTCTTCATCCAGTTGAGCATAGTTTGCCTTCTCCCACTCTGGACATTCGTTTTGAAAGTGTCCTAA